>JAQZBX010020360.1:20520-33162 GCA_029593785.1 Cabassous unicinctus
ATTAATAAATCAAAGAAGAAAAATCACATGATCTTATCAATTGATGCAGAAAAGGCATTGATAAAATACAGCATTCTTTCTTGATAAAAATACTGCAAAAAAATAGTAATTGAAGGAAATTTTCTGAACATGATAAAGGCCATATATGAAAAATCCACAGCTAACATTGTACTCAATGGTGAAAGACTGAAAGCTTTCCCATTGAGATCAGGGACAAGACAAGGATGCCCATTGTCACCACTGTTGTTCAATGTAGTGCTAGAGGTTCTAGCTAGAGCAATCAGGCAAGGAAAAGAAATAAAAGGCATCCAAATCAGAAAAGAAGAATTAAAACTTTCTCTATTCACAGATGGTATGATCCTATACCTAGAAAGACCTGAAAAATCTACAACAAAGCTGCTAGAGCTAATAAATAATTTCAGTAGTGTCAAGATACAAGATCAATACACAAAATCAGTGGTGTTTCTATACACTAGTAATGCACAGTCTGAGGAGGAAGAAAATTCCATTTACAATAGCAACTAAAAGAATCAAACATTTAGGAATAAATTTAAACAAGGATGAAAAACATTTGTATTCAGAAAACTATAATGCATTGCTAAGAGAAATTAAAAAAAGACCTAAATAATTGGAAGAACAAATGGAAAACACAATTATCAAATTTATCTGGAAGGCTAAGAGGCCCTGAATAGTCAGAAACATCTTAAAAAGGAAAAGTGAACTTGGAGGACTCTCACTTCCAGACTTTAAATCATATTATCTAGCTACAGTAGTAAAAACAGCATGGTACTGGCATAAAGATAGACACATAGACCAATGGAACCAAACTGATGGTTCAGAAACAGACCCTCACATCTATGGCCAAGTGGTTTTTGACAAGCCTGTCAAATCCACCAGCTGAGACAGAACACGTTATTCAACAAATGGTGCTGGGAGAACTGGATATCATAGCGAAAAGAAAGAAAGACCCCTATCTCACACCTTATACAAAAATTAACTCAAAACGGATTAAAGACCTAAATATAAAAGCAAGTACAATAAAGCTCCTAGAAGAAAATGTAGGGAAAGATCTTCAAGACCTGGTGGTACATGGTGGATTCTTAAGCCTTACACCGAAAGCACAAGCAATGAAAGAAAACATGGATAAATGGGACCTCCTCAAACTTAAACACTTCTGTGATTCAAAGGACTTTAAGAAGGTGAAAAGGAAGCCCACTTAATGGGAGAAAACATTTAGAAACCAAATATCCGATAAGGGTTTGATTTCCATTCTATATAAAGAGATCATACAACTCAAAAATAAAAGAGCAAGCAATCCAATTTAAAAATGGGCAAAAGATTTAAATAGACATTTCTCCACAGAGGAAATACAAATGGCCAAAAAGCACATGAAAAAATGTCCCATATCACTAGCTATTAGGGAAATGCAAATTAAAACAACAATGAGATATCATCTAACACTGCAAAGAATGGCCATTATTTAAAAAACAGACAACAGTAAATGTTGGAGAGGATGTGGAGAAATAGGAACACTCTTTCACTGTTGGTGGGAGTGTAAAATGGTGTAGCCTCTATGGAAGATAGTTTGGCGATTCCTCAGGAAGCTAAATATCAAACTGCCATAAGATCCAGCAGTTCCTCTACTAGGACTATATCCAGAAGAACTAAAAAATATGACACAAACAGACATTTGTTCACCGATGTTCATAGCAGCATTATTCACAATTGCCAAAAGATGGGAAAAAAACCAAGTGTCCATCAACCAATGAATGGATAAACAAAATGTGGTATATACATACAATGGAATACTATGCTGCAGTAAGAAGAAATGAAATTGGGACATGTGATAACATGGATGAATCTTGAAGACATTATACTAAGCGAAGTAAGCCAGACATAAAATGACAAATGCATGGTTTCATTAATATGAACTAAATACGAAGAATAAACACATGGAGTATAAACCTAGAGTATAGGTTATTAGGAGATAAGAGGAGGGATGAAAAGAACTATTGATGCTTAATGTATGTAGAAGCTTTAATTAACTTGACTGTAAAAGTGTGGAAATGGATAGAGTTGATGGTAACACATTATAGTGAGTAGCAACTGGTTTATAAATGGGATTGTGGCTGAAAAGGGTAGTCTGAGGAAGTAAATGTCAATTGAAAGAAAGCTAAAGAATAATCTAGGGGCTGAATAACACAGTGAACCCAGAGGTGGATGAGAATTGTGGTTGAGGGTACAAATGCAAGAGTGTCTTTCTGTGACCTAGAGCAGATGTACATCACTATTGCAGGGTAGTGGGAATATGGAGAAGCATGGGAAAACTACAATTGGTGTGAACTATAGACTGTGGTTAAGTCATACTATAATATTCTTGCATCAATGCCAAAGATGTACTGTGTTGATAACGGAGATGTATGGAAAAAGTGTGCCAAATGTAAGCTATGGACCATGGTTGGTGGTAATAATCTGACTATATTATCTCAATAATCTCTAACAAATGTTCCACCATGGTGTGGTGTGTTGGTGAAGGGATGTTGTATGGGAATTCTACACATGTGCATGGTTATTTTGCAAGTTCACAACCCTTGTAATAAAAATATGTTTTTAAAAAATAGGGTGGGTTGGGGGAAAAATACACCAAATATAAGATAGGGACTATAGTTAGTAGTAATATTTTGACAATGCTCTTGCATAGTTTGTAACAAATGTTTCACAACAATGCAAAGTGTTGGTGGAGGGGTGATGTACAAGACTCCTGTATGATGTTATATATGTTTATTTTGTAAGTTCACAGTCTTTACTATATACTTATTGTTTATGCATGTTCATGTATGAATGATATACTTCAATAAAAAATATATTTTAAAAATTGTGAGCCAATAAATTCCTGTTGTTTTAGCCAACCCATTGTGTAGTATTTATGATACCATGCTGGAAGACTAAGACAGGAGGCTAGTTTGATTTTTCTATCATTTATACATGGAAAACTCAAACTATAAAAGGCCAAAGTTATGTTCATCTTATGAATCCACCTTAGAGGTAAGATAATGAATCCATCTTAGAGGTAAATACATTAATGAGAAGAATGCTTTCCCTAATTCTAAGCCAATGACCTTAAGGAGAAGATACTATAAAGAAAAAATCAAAGAGTAGCAGGCATTAGGAATACAATAGCAGGCTGAGACCCAGGAAAGGGGTTGGATTGCACCACTTACACCTTGCTTGTTGAGAGGATGCTTGAAATCCAAATTTACATCACTATTCTCTGTCCACACCACCACTCTACACCAACCTCAAAGTAAGAGATTGAAGAGGACACCAGTGAAGTGAAATAATTATCTCAAAGGAGTAACGAATGTTCTATCCATTTGCCAGTTATATCCATTCTGGGATTATCTTAAATACTGGGAGTGAGAGACTGGATGACTGGTGAATGATAGATGGTTCCTGTTACTTTCTAGTTTTCTTTTTTATGTAGTACTCTAGTTAGATCTTTTTTTAATGAATACATTAACGGCACTCATTTTGGTTAATCTAAATTTGTGTATACTGAGTGTGTTGGTGCCAACAGGGTAGCTTGGGAAGAATTTTTACAAGTAATTTCCCCTAACTCCTAGAGCCAATTCAGAGTATTTATCAGCAGCTGTAATATTTACAAAAAGCAAAAATAAAACAAATAAAGGGGCACATGGAAATCCCCTAAATGTTTTATGTATCATTTATATAATCTAAGTTTTAATCTTAAAAATTAAAAAGAAATATAAAAAAAATAAAAATAAATAAAGATAAAAAGAAGTGATGTAATGCAAGGTGTTTTAGTTTGCTAAAGGGTGCCAAGGCAATATACCAAAAATGGGTTGGCTTTTACAATGGGGATTTATTAACTTAAAAGCTTTCAATTCTGAGGCTGAAAAATGTGTCCAAATCAAGGCTTCCTGAGGCGATGCTTTCTTCCCGAGCTGCAGCTGTGGGTGATCAGGCACATTGTGGGTCACAAAGGTGGTGACTGTCTTCTCCAGGAGCCATTGCTTTCAGTTTCTTGCTGTCTCTGGCTTTCTCTCTGATCCTGTAGCTTTCTTTCTCTCACCCAGGCTTCCGGGGCTTGCTCTCTCAGCTTCTAAGAGTTTTTCTCTGCATCTCTGTAAGCTTTTCTCATCTATAAAGGACTCCAGAGGGAGGATTAAAACCCATCCTTAGTCATACAATCTAATCAATGGTTCTTAACTGAAGAAATATAATCAAAAGGTCCTACCTATGATAGGTTTACATACACAGGAATGGATTTGCTCTAAGGACCTGCTCTTCTGGGATCCACCCAGCTTCAAACTTTCACACAGGGTATCTGGGGCAGTTACACAAGAACCCCAAACAAAGGAGACATCTTTACTGGTCAAAAAAGTTAACTCTGTGGCTGAAACAAAGATTAGGAGCCTTTATATCTAATGCAATGTGGTTTATTTTCCCTGAGTGTTACTATCATCGACAGATAATTGTTTTTAGGATTTATTATCACACAATTTGGGATTCTTCATTTTTTGGCAGTCCTTATTACTTTATCTAAATTGTATATGGCTTTCACTGCCTGCCATATATGTTTTTTGTGAGCATTATAAAAAATCTTGACATCTGCTTGTTAATGAAAAAAATAAGAAAATTACTAAATTATTTAAAATATTTTATGACCTAAATATTCTTGAAGATAAAAGTTTTTTAGTAGCAATCAACTTACTTAAAACTTCAATTAACAACTTACATAATATAGATAAGAAACCATAGTCTATAAAAAGAAGCATTAAGAGGTAACATATGAATCAGATATAAAATATGTAACTTAGCCTATATAACTTATAATGTTTACTTGATCAAGTTAACCCACATGGTAATATCAGAAAACATTGACTATATGTTAGTAACAATGTTGAGTTTAATTTATATTTGGCTGAAAATGAAAATGTATTGATCATTTTAGGGAAACCATAACAGTATTAACACAAGTTACTAGTTTCTTTCCTGAGAAGTTTTGAAATCAAATGGACATAAAGAGTTGTTTCTTCTAACTTTACTTTCTAATAGTGAATTCATTTTCAAAAGCAAATAACGAAAGCCCTATTTACTCTGTTTAAATTGTGGGTGTTTATTATTTAATGTAGAGAGATTTAGTTTATTTTTCAGTCCAGGAAAAAGAATCACACCCTTATTGTCAATCATCAAAATTTATGCAGTTTGCAAAACATTGAAAAACAAATCCAGGCTCTTAGTTGAATTAAGTTTGGCATATGCTCTATAAATACTCTGTGACCAACTAAAGTGTTTATAAAGTAGTGGAAAGCTTAATGAGCAAAGTAGTATTGGTTTAGAATTCTAAACAAAAATCCATAACAAACATAGTGATTTCATGAAATGGGCTCATATTTCCCAGCAACATATTTCTCAGGTAATTAGATGCCAATTAGTAGTTACTTTGTTAAATAGAAATAAATATTCTATCAATGTCAGTGGATGATAGTTTAACATTTGCATTTTGATGATGACAGTAAAAAAGAGTCACTAGAAACCCTCTCTGCATTTTTTCCTTCTCAACTGGAAATTGTGGTAGCTCGAATTATGTACTGCAACAACAGACATGCTCTTAACCTAAATCTGTGTCCCTGTGGGTGTGAACTCATTGTAAATAGGAACTTTTGAAGATGCTATTTTTAGCTTAGGTGCAGCCCAACCTAAAGAGGGTGGGCCTTAATCTGTGTTACTGAAAGCTTTATGAAGAGAGTCAGAGAAAGCTACAGGAAGGAGCCAGAAGCCAGAAGTGAATCAAACTGGAAGAACATCACAAGAAACAAGAGAGCCCCTTGTGACGTGAGGTAAGCCGAGGAACCCCGAGCGTTATAGCAAGCCAGCACCAGGACACTGCAGGCTTTGTCTGAGGAGAAAGCATTTCCTTTGCTGCCTTGAAGCCTCCAAAACTGTAAGCCAATAAATGCTTGTCATTTAAGCCACCCCGTTGTGTGGTATTTGTCATAGCAGCCTGGCAAACTTGGAAAATATCCTAGGTATCTACTAAAATATAAAATTCAAAGCCCCTCACATACCTTTCATAACCACCCTGAAAGATTATGCAGACTTCATTCGTGTTATTTCAAATATATTCTCACAATGAGTGTCATTTTCCTCACAGTTGGCACATTAGTTGGTTGTGGTTCTGCTCATTGAGTGGTAATTAGGTTCAATGGTGCTCCCTGCCACTGTTGGCCCATCATTTTGAAGAGTGTATGTCATGAAAGGAGTGAGGAAATAAAAGTCAGATGGACCAGTGTTTTACTCTATACCAACTATAATCTAGGAAAAGTTAGTCTTTATGAAACTCTGGTTTAGTCATTTGTGAATTGAATATAAAAATACCAGTTTTGCTTGGTTCTTGGGTAACAGAGTGATTTATCAAATAAAAGCACCTTCTTCATGCTCAATGAACATCTAATAGACCCTCAACATTTCCATCACTGAAAAAATCATATCCTATGCCCCTTCCCAGTAACTCCTTCCAACCAGGCTGCCACTGTTACTATGGATGAAACTTGTCTTTTCTAGAATTTTGCATTAATTAAATCATATAGTAAGTATTCTTTTTGTTTGACTTCTTTTACTCAGTATAATAGTTTTGAGTTTTCCCCATGTTCTTGTGTGCATCAATAGTTTATTTCTTCATATTGTTGAGAAATATTCCATTGTATGGATATATCCCAATTTGTTTATCTGTTGATGGACATTTAGATTGTTTTCAGATTTTGGTAATTGTGAATAAATATGCTAGGAAAATTTGGATTTCTCCTCAGTAAATACCTAAGAGTGAAACTGTGGGATTATAAAGTAAGTGTATGTTGAAATTTTACCCATTCTAGTAGCTGTGTAATTTCACTCTATAGTTTTAATTCGCATTTATCTAATAACTGAAAATTCTGAGGTCCTTTTCCTGTACAGATTGGCCTTTAATATATTCTCTTTTGCAATGTCTATATACATTTTTACCCACATTTTCACTGGGTTATTTGTCCTCTTATAATTGAGCTAAAAGTGTTTTTTGTATATTCTGCATAGAAGATCTTTGTCAGATAAACATATTGTGAATATTTTCCCTCAGTTTATGGCTTGTCTTTCTATACTCTTAATGATGTTTTTTGCAAAGCAGGTTTTAAAATTTCTTTGATAAATTCCATTTTCTCCTTTTTCTCATTTATAATTCATGGCTTTTAACTTGTATCTAAGGAATCTTTGCACATACAAATGTCACAAAGGTTTTTTCCAGGAAATATTATAATTTTAACTCATATATAAGTTTATGATCATTTTCAAGTTAGTTTTTGTATATGGGTTGAGGTAAGGCACAATGGTTATACATTTCCCTATCCAGCTATCCAAGTATCATTTGTTAAAAATACTATGATTATTCCATTGCATGATATTAGCAATTGTTGACATATGTCTAGGTCTGCTGTACCATTTCTTCTTTTCCATTGATCTATATGTCTGACAATATTACTCTGTGACTGCAGAGTCTTCACAGAACCTCCACTGCTCTAAGAACAGAATCCAAATTTCTAAACTACACAACATTGCTCCTTCTATTTCTCTACCAGCTATGACCATTTTCTCTCTAACTTTGTAACCTCTTTTCCTACTTGCCTTTGCTCAGTTACTCAAATGCTCCATTTCCTAACTACTTTACTGTATTCATGTATGATATTTCCTCTGCCTGAAAATTATGCACCAAGAATTTTTCACTTAGTTAACTCCATCTCTGAAGGTGAATTTCAGTTAAGCATTATTTTCTCTATTCCCTACTCCACACTTTCTTTGAGCTCTGCATTTCTTTTTTATAGCATTTCCCACAAATATAACTAAACCATAATATAAAAACTGTTTATTGTTTATAACCTCCTGTATGTTCCATGAGGAAACTGATTATGTTGAACACTATACCCTTAGCAACTTAGACCATATCTAATTCATGGTATATTTTAAATGAGTATACATTGAATGAATGAATTAATACATATCATAAGACTGAATTTCTGGGTCCCAACATTCATAATTTAAAGAATATATCTACTCATAAATAAACAAGTTGAGATTATTTTAGTTTTAGAAGGCACATTTAGTTTTAGAAGAAAAGATACATTTCTTATTTGAATACGTTCCTTGAAGAGAAAAATCATAGTTTCTGTCAATGTCAGCTATCCACTGGAACCAAAGTCATATCG
The DNA here is from genome assembly GCA_029593785.1 of Cabassous unicinctus. NCBI lineage: Eukaryota > Metazoa > Chordata > Mammalia > Cingulata > Chlamyphoridae > Cabassous > Cabassous unicinctus. The sequence goes on from JAQZBX010020360.1 coordinate 28,779, forward strand.
TAAATAATATTTAGCATCTATACTTGAATCTGTTTCCTTCTTTGACAGATATCTAATCTCATTTTCGTTGAACTTCTACTACCTGGTGGTTCCTTCTTAGACTTTTGTTCAAGCTATTCTTTACCCATTTGAATACAGATATTCCACAAGTGTCAGTGAGAGAAGGCAAGTGTTAGAATTTGAAGAAATTAATCATAGTAGATATGATGTGTGCACAATTCCAGGAGAATGTACTAGAGATGGTTGCTAACATCTAGGAAGAGGAGAAAATGTTATAAACTAAGAGCGTAATTTTGAATGAGTTTGGCAATGATTCTGTGGTATGGGATGTGGAAGAGAATCACAGAAGTTTTAGTGAGCTAGAGTACTTACAAATAGGCAAAACTTGTTTAGATGGATAAAAAAGTATCTCCAGGTTTACAAACAAAAGTTTGTAGAACAGTTGTTCCTATGTTGTTGAAAAATTGCCTTCCCAGTAAGGAGTAATAAATCAGGCTTAGTTTATCACCAGCATTCTAAAAACCAGATGTAGGGAGAAAAACTAGGTCTGGGGACACATGCATGGTTTCCAATATAGCAAATGTTTAGCCTACCCTGATTATCACAAAATCAGGACAGTGAGAATATTCACATTGGATCTTGCTTTTGGTATCTAGTCTAAGAACACTTTGCCTAACCTTAAAACCCAATGATTTTCTCGTATTATTCATTTATGTCTGTGATCCATTTTGAGTTAATTTCTGTCTAAAATAAAGAATTTATGTCAAGGTTCTTTTTGTTTGTTTGTTTATGGATATCCAATTGCTTCACAATCATTTGTTGAACAGGCTATCTTTCCCCCATTGAATTTCTTTTGCACCTTTTGAGCATATTTGTATGGGTTCTCTATTTTGTTCCATTGATCTATGGGTCTATCCCTCTGTTAATACCACAAAATCTTGGTTATTGAAGCTGTATAGGAACCTTTAATATGAGGTAGAGTGATTTCTCCCACTTTATTATTCTATGACAAGATAGCTTTGATAGCTTTGGCTATTCTAGCACCTGTGCCTTTTCATATGAATTTTAGAATAATCTTGTCTAGGTCTAAAAAATTCTTGCTGTGATTTTGATAACATTGCATTAAAACTATAGATTACTTTGGGGAGAATTAATATATTTATTATATTGAGTCTTATAATCCATGAACATAGTATTTCTCTCCATTTATTTAGACCTTGGTTTCTTTTATATTCATTTTTCTTTTCATTTTTAGCATACAGATCTTGTAAATATTTTATTGTGTATGCCTAAATATTTCATTTTATTTCAGGTGATTATTAGTGATATGGCATTTTAAACTATGGTTTTCACATGTTCATTGTCAGTATACAAGTAATTGATTTTGTGTGTCTGTGTGTTGATTTTGTATCCTGTAACAAAAACCTTGCTTATTAGGCTAAGAGTATTTTGTATATTTCTTGGGATTTTCTACATAGTCAATCATGTCATCTGCAAATGGAAATAGTTTTTTTTTTTCCTTTCCAATGTGTATACTTTTATTTCCTGTACTACCTTTTTGCAATGGCTAGAAGTTTCTGAATATGAATGATGAGAATGGTCATCCTTGCCCTGATCCCAATTTTCGGGGAAAATCATTAGGTGTGATGTTAGCTGTAGGTATTTTGTGATGTTCTTTATCGAGTTAAGATAATTCCCCTCTATTCCCAACTTGCTGATGGTTTTTGTTTTAAATCATGAACATATGTTAGATTTTGTCAAATGCTTTTCCCATTCCACCTGGTATGATTATATGATTTTTCTTCTCTAGCTTGTTGATATGGTGGATTGCACTAATTGATTTTTTAATGTTAAACCAGTCTTGCATTACTGGAATAAATCACACTTAGTCATGGTTTGTAATTCTTTTTCTACATTGTTGGATTCAATTTGCTAATAATTTGTTTAGGATTTTTGCATCTCATTTCACTGAGATATTGTTGTAATTCTCTCTCTCTCTCTCTCTCTAACTGCCTTTATCTGGTTTGCATCAGGGTAATATTTTCCTCCTGAAATGAGTAGATAATTGTTCCCTTCTCTTCTATTTTCTGGAAGAAATTGTGTACAATTGGTATTCTTCTTTAAATGTATGTTTCATTGATTATTTTTATTGTTTTTCTATTTTCAATTTCACTGATTTCTGCTCTGGTCTTTATCATGCCATTCCTTCTACATGTTTTTGTTTTATTTTGCTCTTCTTTTTCTAGTTACTAGAGATAGGAACTTGTGTTATTTAGAGGTGTGTTTCCATGTGTTATACATGATATTCCTGCTATTTTGTTTTGTTGTGTTGTTATTGATTTCTAGTCGAAGAATACAATCAGTATGTCTTCATTTCTTTAAATTTTGTTGAGGTTGATTTTATGGCCCAAAATATGGTCTATCTTGGTGAATATTTCATGGGCACTTTAAAAAAATGTGTATTCTGCTGTTGTATGGAATGTCCTATATATGTCAATTAAATCCTTTTCATTTATTGTTGCTTGACTGTGTTGTACAGATTTTCTATAATTTTGCTGATTTTCTGTCTATGAACTTTATCAGTTACTGACAAGGTGGTGTTGAAGTCCTCAATTATAATTTTGGATTTAGTTATTTATCCTTTCAACTCTGTTTTTGCTTCATGTATTTTGAGGCACTGTTGTTGTATACATACACATTTAGGATCATATGTCTTCCTGATGGATTGATCATTTTTTTTATTATGCATGCCCCTCTTTTTAATTTTCTTTGTTCTGAAGAATACCTTATCTGATGCAAATATAGCCATTTTTAATTAATATTTGCATGAATACCTTTACTCATCCTTTTATTTTTAATATCTATGTCAATGAATTTGATGTGTGCTTCCTTTGAGCAGCATAAAGTCGGGTTGTGTTTTTTAATCCATTCTGCCAATCTCTGTCTTCTGAGTACATAAACATATATAAACTTATAACAGTATACTGGTATCAACATTTTAGCACGTCAAGTGAACTGTGTAAACCTCACTCCCATTTAGATCCCTTCACTGCCCCTGCTTTAAATTTAGTTGTCTTGTATATCAGGTTACGTTACAATTTTTGTTTTAATCATTAAATAGGATTTATAAGATGCAAAGAACAGGATAGTCTATTTTACTTATCCATATTTCTACTTTTTCTTCCATTATTCTTTCTTCCCTCTTAATGCTCCAAGATTATTATTTCCTTTTTGTTTGAAGAAATATCTTTAGATAATCTTTAAGGGTAGTTCTGACAGCAACAATTTTTTCTGGTTTTCATTCATCTAAGAATATTTTTATTTCCTTATTATTCCTAAAGGATAGTTTTATCAGATGTAGAAATCACAATTTATAGTTCTTTCTGTTGTGCTACTAGTCTGTGGACAAGTTGCTGGGATGCCTCTCTGTCTTGGCAGTTTATTTCTGTCCATCATGCTCTGCATCATTCACTAACATGCTTGAGGTCCTGTTTTGTCCACATTCTGACCCTCAGACTATCATTTAAAAATGGGTGTGGCTTGTCACCCATGCTTCTCTGATTTCTTCTACATAAATTTCTTATGTGTTCGAAGCATCATGTCAATCTTCACTTTTGTTATATTTGGTGGCAAAGCCAGAAAACAGTGCTGCCTTATATTCTCAGTCTTACAGTGGTTTTAGAATGCCACTCTTATTTTTTATGGCTTGCAGATCTGTCTTTCCATGGTTCTTGTACAAGTTCCCCAGGGAGTAGGGTTGGTGGAATGCACAGGAAAGCCAATCACCCTAGCACACAATCCACTGATATCAAAATGACCTGTTTCTTACCATACTCACTGCTGGTTTTTGATGAAACATGTCCAAAAGCTTGTGCATTGTCTCTTTCTCTGCTCTAAGAGTTATCTCCTTTTCCTCTGACATTGTGTACCCTAAGGCATCAAGGCTTCAACCTGTGAGCCTTCCAGACATGTACAGACAAATGTGACTCTGTGGCAAAGCATTCTTTTTATCCTTCTTGAGTCATCTCTTCTCTTTCCATTTAAGAACACAGCTAAATGACAATATTTGAATAGAATCTCAGAGCCAACAAAAACTATGGGTCTAGTGGCAGAATAAGTCTTTAGAGAATGCAGGTTCAAGTTTTCAGTTCAATTAACATTTCTAAAATATTTATATGTTCAGCATTGGGTTTTCATGTATTAAAATGATGCTGTCTAAAAGATAGTTCTTTTCCTCAAGATACTTGGGGAATAAGACTTAAACAGGGAAGCGGCTGTGGCTCAATTGGTTGGGCTCCCGTTTACCATATGGCAGGCCCCGGGTTCAGTTCCTGGGGTTCGGTTCCTGGGGACTCCTGGTGAAGGCAAGCCGGCCCGTGTGGCG
>JAQZBX010020361.1:0-33055 GCA_029593785.1 Cabassous unicinctus
TTAATGCCAAAAGGATGCCCATTCAGCATCCTTCCTCCATCCTTTTGAAATACAAAGGGAGGAGATGTTGGGGACCTTCACGGTAGCACTCATATTATGCACCTTGTCAGCAGCACCGGTGACATGTAACATGGCCGCCAGGGCTGAGACAAAGAACAGCTAAGCTATTATTAGCCTTCTTCAAGGAAGTTAGAGAGTTTGTGCCAAAAGCATCCCCTTCGTGCCTAAAGCATTTCTGCCACCTACCCTAGCAACTGCAGCCACCAATCCTAACCCGCCACCCATCCTTAGGTCCACCAATCCTCACCCTCCTCCTTTAGAGTATATATACCCTGCCCCTTCAATAAACTTTTGCAGCTTGATCAGAATCCTGTCTTGCTGTCATTCTTCGTGTCTCCTTGTCCCATACCATTCTTTTCTTCACAGGTCCTGAGCCCCAGTTGATCGTCCCGCGGGTCGGGTCAGGTATGGCTAATCACCTACCATGATTTTTAATTTGTTAATTAGGATCACTGCTTCCCAGCTCTGAGGGCAGCTATTGTTTCAACCTGCCCTGGAAAAAGTTGGCATCAAACAATGTTTCAACCCTATTTGGGACAAAAGTTGTGGCAAGCATTGTTGCAACACCCCAGAAAGAGAAAGAGGCAGTGGAGACATCTTAATCATGTTTAGTCTTCCTATCCATGAACAGTTCCATTTTTTAATGTCTTCTTTGATTTCCCTTAACAGTGTTGTGTAGTTTTCTGCATATAACTCATTTACATCTTTTGTTAAATTTATTCCTAGGTATTTGATTCTTTCAGTTGCTATTGTAAATGGGATTTTTTTTCTTGATTTCCTCCTCAGATTGCTCATTATTGGTGTACAGGCATGCAACTGATTTTTGCACATTAATCTTATAACCTGCCACTTTACTGAGCTCATTTATAAGTTCTAGAATGTTTGTTGTAGATTTCTCAGGGATTTTTATGTATAGGATCAGGTCATCTGCAAATAGTGAAATGTTTACCTCTTCCTTTCCAATTTGGACATCTTTCATATCTTTTTCTTGCTGAAGTGCTTGAGCAAGTACTTCTAACACAATGTTAAATAAGAGCAGTGACAATGAGCATCCTTGTATTCCTCGATATTAGAGGGAAAGTTTTTAGTATTTCACCATTGAATATGTTAGTTGTGGATTTTTCATATATACCCTTTAAAAGGTAGAGAAATTTTCCTTCTATTACTATCTTTTGAAATGTTTTTATCAGGAAAGGATGCTGTATTTTGTCAAATGTTTTTATGTATCTATGGAGATGATTATGTGATTTTTTTCTCTCAATCTCTTTATGTGGTGTATTACATTGATTTTCTTATTTTGAACCATCCTTGCATACCAGGGATGAAATCCACTTGGTCATGGTGTATAATTCATTTGATATGCTGTTGAATGCAATTAGAAAGTATTTTGTTGAGAATTTTAGCATCTAGCTTCATTAAAGAGATTGGTCTATAGTTTTCCTTTCTTGTGACATCTTTGGCTTTGGTATTAGCGTGATGTTAGCATCATAGAATGAGTTAGGCAATGTTCCCTCCACTTCTATTTTCTGGAAGAGTTTAAGCAGGATTGGTGTTAGTTCTTTCTAGAATGTTTGGTAGAATTCACCTGTGAAGCCATCTGGTCCTGGACTCTTCTTAATTTGGAGGTTTTTGATGATTAATTCTATCTCATTACTTGTGATTAGTCTGTTGAGTTCATCAATTTTTTCTTTTTTCAAAGTAGGCTGCTTGTGTGTTTTTAGGAATTTGTCCATTTCCTCTAAGTTATGCATCCTGTTGGCATACAATTTTTCAAAGTATCCGCTTATGATAATCTTTATTTCTGTAGGGTCAGTTGTGATATCCACTTTCTCATTTCTTATTTTTTGTATTTGAATTGTGTCTCTTTTTTTCTTTGTTAGTTTAACAAGGGCTTGTAAATTTTGTTAATCTTGAAGAACCAGCTTTTGGTTTTATTTCTTCAAGTGCTTTCTCATTTTCAATTTCATTTAGCTCTGCTCTAATATTTGTTATTTTCTTCTTTCTTTGTCCTTTGGGGTTAGTTTGTTGTTCTTTTTCTAATTACTCCAGATGAACAGCTAAGTCTTTAATTTTAAGGTCCACTGGCAAGGCATCAAACTCCTGAATCATCTACCCTGGCTATAGTGTCTGGATGTTTCTAGAGCCTTCAGGAACCCAACTATTTTTGGTTGTTTTTACTTTGAAGTCAATGAGCTCCTGCTGAGACATGCATAAGCATAACCTCTGCAATGAGCTCCAGACTCACTTTGAAGACTCTTAGCCATATACTCATTTGTCTTTATCTTTTCTTCCTTTTGGCCAAGGTCTTTATCCAGTTGCATTGCTAGCTGGTGCTTGGTAGTAATCTCATGGTGCTTGGGAGAGTGTTGGTAAAATTATGGATGCTAAAGATATTTCTGATGAGGGCTTAGAAATGATGAGTATGTCATTGCAAAATGGAAAGAATGCAATCCTTGCTTTAAAGTGGCAGAGAACTTTGGAAAGTTGACTTCTGGTGTTAGATGGAAGGCAGAATTTTGAAGTGATGAGTTTGTATATTTGATGAGATTTCAAAACTAGCTGTGGAAAATGCTGCATGGCTTTCCCTTACAGCTAATAGCAAAATGTGAAAGGAAAGAGATAAGGTGAGAACTGATCTCCTGGGCACAAAGAAACAAGAAATTGATAGATTGAGAAATTCCAGGCATCCAGAAAATGAGTCCCTACAGAATAGTGCCCCATGTGAGTACTCAGCTGAACTTGGAATCAGCCAGTCATTTGAGTGCAAGTGAGGATTGGAAATGCAGTTATCCAAAGGATTTGTTGAAAGTCCTGTTGTCTGATGGGTGGGACTCCTGTGAACTGCATGTGAAGCCAACAAGCATTTTGTGAAAGCTGTGTGACTGAAACCACTGTCAGCCTGGACTGAAATGAACAGAAAAGGGAAAATTGAAGGAAAAATGTCAAGGGCAAAACTGTGGAAGCTGAGGTCTGGCCTTGTGGCATTTTTGGGACCAAGAGAGGAACCCCACCCATGTGTACAAAAAGTGTGAATTTATCACAGCATTTCAAGAGGGTGAGCCTTCCACCCCATTGTTAAGGGAGAGTGCTACCACCAACTCAGGCTTCAGAGAGAGTGGGGAATATTCTTTGGGGATTGGGGAGAGTTAGGTCATCATCCCACTGTTGTGAGAAGGTGGGCCTGTGTCCTGTAGATTGGAGAGAGTGTGGCTGTCACCCCAGTGTTCTTGGAGTGTAAGGTCTAGAGCTCAACCACCACCCAAATGCTTGATGAGGGTGGTCCTCCAGGAGCTGGCCAAACAATGGAACACCATAACCTAATCAAGTTGACACATAAAATTAACAATCACAGTTCAACCCTTGTCACATTGGTACCTGTACACAGTTTCTTAAACTTAATCTCCACATAAAGAAACTAACAAAGTCATCCATCAACCTAACATAAAATGACTATCCATGTTAACTATATAACATGTATTAAATGTTCCCCAGAAGATAACTCAAGCGCTTGGGTGATGTCCATCCTTCTCCTTGTGGCCCAGTAAATTACATACTGTTATATAGTTAATACCACTTGGGTTATATAATAATGGGCTAGAAAAGTGAAGGAAAATATTTTTAATATGCACAAAAACACACAAACATATTGATAACAAAATAAGGAAGAAATACTTGTAACAATTACAACCCTCATTTCTGAAACTGGAAACATGGTCATAGACGATATGTATAACTATCTTTTTCCATTACCCCTTCCATATATCCTTTGTTTGCAGCAAGCACTTCAGCTGGCCATGGCATTTTGCCTAGTTAGGCTAACTGGACTTCATTTCCTGAAGGACTTGGGACACTAGTAATCCTTGCTGAATTGTATTGTTGTAATTTTCCATTTGTTTTAATCTTGTCATGGTAATACTAACAGATGCCCTAAGGAATATCCTGTATTCGGGCAGTACTCTTCTTTACCTGCACTGTGCATTAGCAGTCAAAGTTCTTCTTAGTAATATATCCCTTCTTGGCCTGTTGGTTCAGGGACAGGAAGACCAAAAATTGGTCAGATGTCATACCTAACATCATATTCAGTGGAATAATTGTTCTGTTGCCTATTGGAAGCATACCTCACTTTGAAAGAAAATGTCTAGACCAGCAGAGTGTAAGGTCAAGGGGACAGGAAGCAAAATGTTTGCTTGTGTACCACTTGAGTGGTACCACTAAAAGTAATAATGAGTGGTACCACTCTCATTTTCACTCCTTGATTCCTTGACTTGTGAATCCAGGCCATGGGAGAAACAGCAATATATGTTGGATAATGATGTAGAGCATAAATAGCCTCATGGGAAACAATATCCCAGTCATGGAAAATATTTCTACTTATTGAGCTCCATAATTGAGTCTTGAAAGACCACTCAACCATTCCTCATTCCAATTGCTTCACAATGATTGGGAACATGGTAAGACCAGGAATTTCATGAGCATGGGCTACTTGCAACTTTTCATTTACTATAAAATGAGTTCCTTGTTTAGAAGCAATGCTGTGTGCAATGTAATGAAGTGGAGTAGGTGTTCTATAAATCCGTGGATGGTAGTTTTGTGAGAACATTGTGTGCAAAGAAGACAAATCCATATCCAGAATGAGAATGATTTCCAGCAAGAGCAAAATGTTTCTCTTTCCATAAAGAATTCATCCAATTTAATTGATTTTCCATTAGCAAGCTGACTAATCACATTGGATATGGTGCACTATCAGGTTCTCAGTATTGGTCTCTGCTTCTAGCAGTTTGTGCACTAAGCAATGCTTGTAACTAGGACAGACTTGGTGAGTGGAGGTCAGTGTGAATAAGCCCATGCATAATGTCCATCCTTTCCACCATGGCTTCTTTTTCCTGGGTCTATAAGGCAATGATAGGAATGGATAGGGACATAGGTATCCACAGAATGATTCATCCTAACTACTTCATTATTTAACTCCTCCTCTGCTGAGGTCACCATTTGACATTCACATGAGACACAAATATCTTCACATTTATGCCAATTCCTAAAGTTATTTTCACATACCACTATCCCAGACCTCTGTTTTACCAATTATGTTACTTCAAATCCCCTGTTCATCCAGACAAATCCATGGACACATCCCATGAATCAATATAGAATCATATTTCTTGCCATTGCTACTCTAAGCAAAATTAACAACCAATTGTGCTGCTTGAAGTTCTGTTTACCGGGAAGAATTCCCTTCACCACTGTCCTTCAGCAGTGTCCAGAAAGGGACTCTTGTGCTGTAGCTATTGATTTTCATAAAAGTCAAATCAGGAAGATTCATCAGTAAACCAGATGAAAATTTTCTCTACCTTGGTCTACTGGTCTTTGGTAACTCTCCATGAAACTATAGATGTGAACTTCGAGAGAAAAGGTGATGTGGCAGGGGAAGGGGCCATGGGCATTTAGGCTACTTCATTGCATAATTTTCTTGGATGTTGAAGGCCTATTCAAGGCCAATCTCATATATACTACTTCCATTTAAGGAAGGAATGTTGCTGTCATGCACAACTTTATGGCTTGCTGGTCAGACAGAACCCAGTCCTAGTGAGGAGCTCAAATCACTTGGTGACTTGTGAGCCTATGCTTAAGAATTTAGTCTTTGCCAAGCTCCAATAACAAGGTATAATCTCTATTAAAAAGAGTATAGTTATCTATAAGAGATGGCATTCCTTTGTTTCAAAATCCTAAGGGTCTGTGTTGTGATTCACCTGTAAAAGCCTCCCAGAGACTCCAAAAAGTATAGCTATTAAAATTCCACTGGAATTTTAAGTGTTATTGGATCTGCAAGATCTTATCACACAAGTGGAAGAGGAATTTTCATGGAAACCTGTATCTGTTGCAGAAACTTCTCTTGTTCTAGTCCGTGCTCAAATAGCTACTTTCAGATTACTTGACCATGAGCAATTGTAGCACATCTAAATGAGAAAATTGTTGGCTACAAAGTCCAGCTCATACTAAGAATTGTGCCTCCTTTATTTGATTTTACAAAGAGGCAGATGGAACAATTTTCCCTCCACTTTAGAAAGTATATTTCTACATGTCCCATGCTACTGGATGCCTAGAAAATTTACCTAGTTGGAAGGCCCTGAATTTCTGTCAGATTTATTTAACATCACCTGACAAATAAACATTTTACCAATACATCTGAAGAGGTGTTACTTGCTGCTCACTTGGTCCAGGCAGCATAGTGTAAACAATTTAATGGGACAGTTTGACATCATTATGAAAGGAAAGACCATAAAGTCCCCTATGAACTCAATTATGATATAGATAGGGCTGGAGACTTAATATATCTCTGAAGCAGGTCTGTGAAGATGTATTGTTGACCTTGCCAGTTGTAAGCAAACAACCTATGGTGGTCTTTCCTAAGAGTTATTGAAATAACAGCCTTTAATAGATCAATTGCTCCATTCCTAGAACAAGAATATTTGTTAATTTGCTGAAGCAATGACACCACCTCTAGAACAGCAGCTGAAATTGGAGTCACAACCTGGCTAAGATTCTGATAATCCACTTTTATTATAAAATATCTATGTTTTCTGCTCAGGAAAAATAGGAGAGTAGAAGGGGTGTGTGGTGGGAATCACCACCCCTGTATCCCAGGAGTCTTGATGGTGGCAATAATCTCTTAAATCCTTCTGGTAATGCTGTGTTGCATTTGGTTATCATTTTTCTAGGTATAGACAGTTCTCGTGGCTTCCACTTGGTCTTTCCTACCATAATAATCTTCAAACCCTCAGATCAGGGAACCAACTTAGGGTTCTGTCTTTTGGTGAGTATGTTTATTGAATTATGCTTTATAGAATTGAGAAAATAGCTTTAAAATGGGTTTATGAACCTATGGACTCACTGTGAGATCAACATAAACTAAATTCCTGTGACTACCTGATCTCCACAAGGCTGTATTCTGACTGGAGAACCAGAAGGATGTTTAGGAATCCTATTATTACTATCAGGTCTGAACAAGTGTTGAGTAATTCCTGAAATGCCTGATTATTTCTTTTACCCAAATTACAGTCACCCTTTTAGGAAGACCGGGAAGAGATCAGCAGTATAATTTTTGTAGTATTACATGATGCTCTTTCCAGATTATCCATGCTCCCCTTCATTTAAAGGGTTCTGGGTTTGTAAACTGTCTCAGTCCTGGAAATTAATTGATAGGGCAGCACTCTCTGTTTTAGTGATTGAAACTTGCCTTTGATTTACTTGAGTAGAACTCTTCTGCATATGCAGATCAAGTAAGCCTGCCCATCTATTTCACTTGTAGGTATGCCACATACAATTAGCCAACACCAAAGATCTCTGCAAGTCAGATTATTGTGATAAGTGCCTTGACTCTATTGCCCATTACAGTAACCACACCCATTCTCTAAGGTGAATAAATGTTTCTACTTGTCCTCTGTCACTCCAGTATCAAATCAACCCCATTGCATTTAAGATTCTGAGCCAAGTGGTCAAAGGGCATTCCAAGGATGCTGGAGCACACTCACCAATTAATTTCTTACATTGGTGGTGAAAAGTACATCCTCTGGTAACTCTCAAGGTGGGTAAGCAAAATATATATAATAAAACCTGTCTAACATTCCAAAACCCCCAAACAATTTGGAAACATTCATCTGCATCATACCAGGACAGTTCTGACATTTCATCTTCATGTAGTGCAGGGCACATTTGGTCCATGTTTCAGCAAACCAAAGAGAAAGAAAAAATAACTGTTCAAGCCCCTTTTTACCTACCTTGAGCAGCAGAATCATATCAGAACCTCTGTTTAGTGGGCCTATATCAGTAAATTCAACCTCATCATTTCATATATCACTTCTAAAATTATCCCACATCTTCAATATCATTTACCACTTATATTATCCACATTTCTTGGGTATGACTTGTAAAAATCATGTTCTTTTGGAATGTAGACTACCTACTGATAGAGTGCACTTGGTTTCTCAGCTTTCAACACCTGTTGGGACTTCAAGGGGCTGGTGAAGGTCAAGAAACTACCAGTGTAATGTGTTAAAGCCTCCTGCAAGATGCTGGAGGACCTGCTGATCCTTCACAGGCCTCATTCTGCTGCTTATCCCCCTCCTCCTGACTCTGAGGAATGTACACAAGGGTTTTCTACTCCCCTTCCTGCTTCACCACTGGTGCAGAATGCTGAGGGAGGCCCAGGGGATAGACTGGGTTACAGAGACAGACAAGGAACATTTGTCCCACCACTTTTGTCCTCATACATCTCCATCTACTTTGGAGACCCTAGAACTCCAGAAAACAACTGAAAACCCCCTTTTATGTACTTATAATAAAGCATTCTATGTCTCTAAAAAAAGTTTGGAAGCAAAGAGGAGTAATGGGATTTGTTCCTTAAGAGAATCACCAGTGTCTTGAAATGAACTGTATCATGGAATTCAATTACAGATTCATCCAGCAAAGTAGGATTAACCTCCTTAGATAGATGTGGAAAGACTGATTCTATTGGCAAAGAAGTCTCAGCAGAATTTAGAAGTTCACTGTCCCCAACTTTATCAGGATCTGCCCATGTATACCCATTCCAATTTTCAAGATTCCATTCTTTCCTAATCAATTCCCTCTCTTCAACCAAAGACACTCTCTGAAGCCAGGAGTTCTGTTTTCATGTAACTCAGCCACTCGCAGGATGAGACTCTGGGTTTGGTTTCCAGAATTCTCTACCCTGAAGCTTCAGGAGATAAGTGCTTCTTTAAAGGTACACATAGAAACTTTCTGGTCACTTATACAGCACTTGAGCTAGGAATTTGATACCCTGGGTTCATCCATTTCTTTTTCCAGCACACTTAAAATCAACCTGCCAATTTCACTATACTCATTAATTTGACAAAAATGTTCTAAGGTATAAAAACATGGTATCCCAGTGCCTTGTCTCCTACACTTTGATAAGGGGTCTCCTTATCAAAGTAGGATATTTGCCTAACTCTGATGCAACATCATGCTGTGGACTATCAGTGACCACTTTACCACTGGAAATAAAATCATTTGTACCATAAAAACTTATTAGAATAAAGAGCCAACTCCCAAATCCCTAGACTCAATTCAGAAAATTAATCATTAAGAACCACTTCTGGTTACAATAACTATATTAGACAGTGTTCTCCATAGAAACATAACTGACTGGATATATATGTATGTGTGTATGTGTGCATGTTTGTGAGTCTTTATTTTCTGCCTTCACTGCTACATAGTGAGGATAAGCAAATATACATAGGGCTGTGTACCAGGCACTATTCTAAGCACAAACAGCTTGCTGATAGCAGAGGCACAGTCTAGCTCCAGTCCATGTTCTAAACCATTAAGCTGAGCTGCCTTTGTCATACCTCCAGTAGGAAAAGCACTTTCTTTTAAATTATCTTTAAATTTCAATATATACATCTCTAGGTAGATAGTTTCCAAGCTGAGGGGGAAATCAGGTTCCTCTAAACTCTCATCTTTACTCATACTGAAGAGTCCTGATTTTTTTAGTCATATCTGGAACGCTCTAGCCCTTTATTACTTTACCTGAGGGCATTTTCTAAATATAAAATAAATGAAATCTTATGCTGATAAGAACTGCACAATTGCTTCATGGTTTCAGATAATGGTAGGAAGATGTGTCCTGTTTGATTTTCAATACATCCTTAATTTTCAAGCTTGTTCTGAAGTAAGGTATCCTGGCCACTTTCCTTCACTGCCCCAGTGAGAAAGTCAAAGTTTCACTGTGCCCAATCACTACCAAGCTAACCCTCTACCTAATTTGACCATTAAGTGTACTTTGAGAGAAAGATAAGAAAGAAAAGGTAATTTTTTTATCATTAAAAATCTTCCAGTTATTCTAGCAAGATTTAATATTTACTAGACATTCCTGGAAAAGCTTATGCCAGAAAGGAAATACTAAAAAAAAAAAAAAAATAGATTGTTCATTTTTTGCTTGTCCTTCCCTTCCAATTCAGTCCTAAAACCATTAAGTGGAGCAGGTAAAGTAGGCATCTGTAGTAGGTGTGGGGAGCCCAAGAAAGGCAAGGAGGGCCTCCTGCAGGGGAGAGGGCAGTTGGGAAATTAATTGCACACAAGGGCAATGATCAAACAACCATGATGATAATGGGAGCCAGGCTTCTCACTGTCAGAGAAAAGAATTACAAATAACGGAGAAAACTAGAATGAACCCTAATGTTTTGTATTAGAATTGCATGTATCCGTGTGAACTCAGGTTTTTATTATACATATATACACACACACACATACACCCACACCCACAGGAATAGAAATAGAAATATACATGTGTTTTGTGCTAGAAACTAAGGAGATGATTAAAGAATGATGAAGACATGACAGAAGGACATGGGAGCCAGCTGGAAGGGACTCTCATTGACCAAATCTCAGACAATCTTAGCATCAAAATAATTAAGGAGTTAGCAGTTGGAACTAGATGCGATAAAAATATAACGTTTCTATGAATTATTGAGCCACCTTTTTCTGTTTTTTATTTTTGTGAACTTGAAATAAAGTTAATAAAAAATTAAGGGCAGAAATGAATTATTAGCTATTGAAAATGAGGAATTAGTGAATGCATACCAATAATAAGTAAATGGGAAAGGATTGCTGGAGAATGCTGACTTCCAAATGGTACTATTTTTATCCTTGAAATTTTCTAGCCGGGGCTAGGGAATAATTTTGCAGCCATCATACTAAAAATTGGTTCCAGCAAGAATCATCAAATCTAAGGAACAGTGTTGACAAAGAGCAGGTTATTTCCAATGCCTTACAGTTTTTTGCTTGTCAAAAATTATCACCAGTGAGGGACAGATGAACATTATGTGCCTTCAGATGTGTGTGATGCCCCAAGAAAGATACATCACTGTCTGAAATGTACAAGCTGTACCCTAACCATCAGGAAACATGAGACAAGCCCCAAGTGAGAAAACATGCTGATTCTAAAAAATTAAAATTAATTAAAATTTAAAAATGTCACTGTCATGAAAGACAAAGGCTGTGGAAATATTCCAAAATAGAGGAGTTTAGAAGAGTTGGTACTTAAATACAATACCTGATCCTAGGCTGGATCTAAACAATAACATAATTGGGATAATGAACAAAACTAGAATAGGGAAGGCAGGTTATATAAAAATATTGTATCAATGTTATATCCACACACATTATTGATGGTAACTGATTTTACTAAAATTCAACTGATTGTAGATTCTAATCACATCTCCAAAATATCTTCACAGCAACATTTAGGTTGGTGTTATAACAAACAACTGGTCACAGTAAGCTAACCAAATTGATACCTGAAATTAACCATCATAGTTATCCCATAAGTTTAATATATATTGTTTTATAACAAATCAATTTTATTGATACATATTAATAAAACATAAATCCATCTAATGTGTACAATCAATGGTACTTGATATAATAACATATTTGTGCATTCATCACTTCAGTCATTATTAGAACATTTTCATTATTCCAATAATAATAATAAACAAAAAACACAAACAGTAAAAGCTCATCACGTCTCAATTTCTCTATGTTTCCCCTTCAGTAATACCTGCTATTCTGTTTCTGTCTCTCTAGTTTATTTGTATTTATATTTTGTAAAAACAGTCTTATTTATGCAATATTACCCATATTCATGATTCACAAGAGTTTTCATTGTGCTATACAATCCCAGGTTACATTTTTTTAACTTTCATTCTAGTAATATACATGTCCTTAGACTTTCCTTTTCAATGACATTCATAACCATATAATAGCTCTGCTAGTTACATACACTGTTTTGCTTTTATTATTTCTATACATTTTCAAAGATTTACAAACAACCCTTCTACCAATTCTGCACACAGTAACCCTCAGCTTTCCATTCCCTACCCTCATTCTAATTTCTGGTGACCTATATTCTAATTATTAACTCCACCAATTTGCAAAATAGATTTAGTTGATAGTACAGTCATCCAGTGTTTGTCCTTTTGTGTCTTCCTGGCTTCATTCAACACAATGTACTCCAGGTTCATTCATGTTCTCCTATGCTTCATGACTACATTTATTCTCACAGCTGTATAATATTCCATCATGTGTATACAACATAATTTGTTGATCCATTCGTTGGCTAAGTTTGAGGAGGACCATTTATCTATTTTTTTCCTTTTGTTGCTTGCGTTTTGAGTGTAAGGTTTAGGAAAATACTGCCTACCACAAAATCTTGAAGTTGTTTTCCTCCATTTTCTTTGAGGAGTTTTGTGTTGATGTTTTTATATTTAGGTCTTTGATCCATTTTGAGTTAATTTTTGTATAAGGTGTGATATAGGGGTACACTTTCTTAATTTGGATATGTATATCCAGTTCTCCCAGCACCAGTTGTTGAATAAACTGCTCTGGTCCAGATGGGAGGGCTTGACAGCCTTCTCAAAAATCATGTGATTGTAGTGGTTAGGGTCAATTTTTGAGTTCTTGATTTGGTTCTGTTGGTCAATCTGTCTGTCTTTATGACAGTACCATGCTCTTTTAGTCACTGTAGCTAAGTAATATACTTTAAAGTCAGAAATTGAGAGTCCTCCAACTGTTTTTTTTATAAGACATTTTGCCTAATTGGGGCCTTTTAACCTTCAAAATACATTTGATAATTGGCTTTTCCATTTCTGCAAAAAAAAGGAGGTTGACATCTTAATGATATTTATTTTTATAGTCTATGAACATGGAATGTCTTTCCATTTATTTAAATCTTCTTTAGTTTGCTTTAGCAATATTTTGTAGTTTTCTGAATACAGTTCCTTTGTTAAGTTTATTCCTAAATATTTTATTCTTTTATTCACTATTATAAATGAAATTTTAAATTTCCTCCTCAGATTGCTCATAAGTCATTTATAGAAAAGCTATTGATTTTTGCATATTAATCTTATATCCTGCCACTTTCCTAAACTCGTCTATTAGTTCTAGTAGCTTTGGCGTGGATTTTTGAGAATCTTTAAGATAGATAAAGTATCATATCTTCAGTGAATAGTTCAAGTTTTGCTACTTCCTTTCTCATTTGAGTGCCTTTTGTTTCTTCATCTAGCCTAACTGCTTTCACTAGAATTTCTAGCACAATATTAAATAAAAGTGGTGACAGTAGGCATCCTTAACTTGTTCTTTTTTTTTTTTTATTGTGGGTAAAAATCAAATTTTTCACAATTCATACCAATATTTGTAAAATGATATATAAACACATATGCATATATGTGCATTTGTTTACATAACAGTGGCCTTAACTTGTTCTTGATCACAACAGAAAGCTTTCAGTCTTTCACATTGAATAAAATGCTTCCTGTAGCTTATTCATATTTGCACTTTACCATATTGAGAAAGCTTCCTTCCATTCCTATCTTTTGGAATGTTGTTGTTGAGAAATGATGCTGTATTCTGCCAGACTCCTTTCCTGCATCAATGGAGAGGATCATGTGATTTTCTGTGTCAATTTATTATTGTAGCTTATTTCATTAATTGGATTTCTTGTGTTGAACCACCCTTGCATACCTGGGATAAAACCAATTTGATCGTGGTGCACAATTCTTTAAATGGGCCTTTGGATTTGGTTTGCAAGTATCTGTTGAGGATTTTTGCATCTTTATTCATTAGGGATATTGGTCTATAATTTCCTTTTTTGTAATATCATTATCTGGCTTTGGTATTAAGGCGATGGCTTCAGAGAATGAGTCTGGTAGCATTTTTGCTGTTCAAATTTTTGGAAAAGCTTGAACAGATTGGTATTAAATCATCTTTGAATGAGTGGTAGGATTCACCAGTAAAGCCATTTGGTCCTGGGCATTTCATCTTTGGGAGGTTTTTGATAACTGATAAAAGCTTTTTACTTGTGATTGGTTTGTTGGGGTCTTCCAGTTCTTCTAGGGTCAGTAAAGTTTATTGGAAGGTTTCTAATAATCTGTTCATCTTATCTGCATTGTCTAATTTTTTGGCATACAGTTGTTCATTATATTCTCTTATGACCTCTCTTATTTCTGCTGCATCAGTGGTCATGTCTCTGCTATCATTTATGATTCAATTTGTTTGAATCTTCTCTCTTTTATTCTTTGTCAGTCTAGCTAAGGGTTTGCTGATTTTGTTGATTTTCTCAAAGAACTAGACTTCAGTTTTGCTAATTCTATTTTTTTTCCATTTATTTCTACTCTGATATTTACTATTTCCTTCATTTGGCTTAGTGTGGGACAAGTTTGCTGTCCTTTTTCTAGTTCCTCCAGATGTGCAGTTAGATTTTCAATTTTAGCTCTTTTTTCTTTTTTAATGTAAGCCTTGAGGGCTATAAATTTCTGTTTGAACACTGCCTTTGCAGTGTACCTTAGATTTTTAAAGATTTATTTATCCCCACCCACCCCGAGATGTCTCCATGACCTGCTTGCTTGTTTTCTGCTTGCTGTGTCTACTTGTCTAGGAGGAATCAGGGACTGAACTCAAGACCTCCCACATAGGAAGCAAGTGCTCAACCACCTGATCCATATCAGCTCCCAACTGGTTGCAGGATCTGTTGGTTGCAGCAGTTGTGACTTCTGCTGATTGCAGCATCTGCTGGTTGCAATCTTTGCTCATAGGGGCAGGTGCAGCATCTGCTCATTGTGTCATCTGCTCATTGCAGCATCTGCTGGTTGTGGCATTTGTGGGGTCTGCTGGTTGCAGGATCTGCTTGGTGTTGGATCTTGCTCATTGCAGCATCTGGTTGTTGTGACATCCGCTGGTTGAGGAATCTGCTGGTTGTGGCATCTGCTTATTACAGCATCTGCTCATTGCACCATCTGCTCTTCTTCTTTAGAAGGCATGGGGAACTGAACCCAGGACCTCCCATGTGGGAGGTGACTGTCCAACTGCTTGAGCCACATCCATTCCCCTCCCATAGATTTTGATATGTTGTATTCTCATTTTCATTTGTCTAAAAATATTTATTGAATCCTCTTGTAATTTCTTCTTTGACCCACTGATTATTTAAGAGTGTGTTGTTTAATTTCAATATACTTATGAATTTTCCCTTTTTCTGTCCATTATTCATTTCCAGGTTCATTCCATTATGATCAGTGAAAGTGTTTTTTATAATTTCCATCTGTTTAAAATTATTGAGACTTATCTTGTGACTGAACATATCATCTCTCCTGGAGAAGGATCCATGAGTGCTTGAGAATAATGTATATCCTGCTGTTTTGGGTGTAATGATCTATAAATTATTGTTAGGTCTAGTTTTTAAAATCATATTATTCTAGCTTTTTATTTCTTTATCTATCCTATGTTCAGATGTTCTATCCAATACTGAGAGTGGTATATTGAAGTCTCCAACTATTATTGTACAGACATCTATTTCTCCCTTCGGTTTTGCCAGTGGGTATCTCATATATCTTGTGGTACTCAGATTAGGTGCATAAATATTTTTTATTCTTAATTCTTCTTGTTGAATTTCCCCTTTTATTAATATATGATGACCTTCTTCATTCTTTATAAAAGTTTTCCATTTAAAATCTATTTTGTCCAATATTTGTATTGCTGCCCCAGCTCTTTTTTAGTTAGTGTAGCATTTGGCATTATTTATGGAATTCCAAAAATAGAGATTAGATTATGTTTGTAAACTGGCCTGTTCCTCTGGGCATGATTAAATTATATGAGGGCTTTGATTAGACCACATCAGTAGGGCATAAAGATAAAATGCATGGCAAAGGACAGAGTTGGAGTTTTGAGTCGGAATTCTAATGCTGGTTTTTTAAAAAAACAATTTATTGAAGTATACCATTCATACATGAACATACATAAACAATAAATGTTCAGTAAACATTGTGAACTTACAAAACAAACATACATAACATCATACAGTGCTCCCACACATCACCCCACCACAAATACTTTGCATTGTTGTGAAACATTTAACAAATTATGAGAGAGCATCGTCAAAGTATTACTAATAACTATAGTCTGTATCTTACACCCGTACACTTTTTTTTAGGATTTATTTATTTATTTATTTACTTTCATTCATTTTCACCCCCTTGTTTTTGCTGTTTTTGTGTCCATTCACTGGGCAACTCTCTGTGTCTGTTTCCTGCCCTCTCTTCTCATCCTTCTCCTCCTGTCTTCACTGGAAACTCCGATGTGGGAGAGAGGCATCCTACCTCCTGTTCCACCTTAGTTCTGGGCTTTTTGGTGCATCTTATCTTGGCTCTCCCTTGTGTCACTCTCCTGTTACATCATCATCTTGCTGCATGGCTCATGGGGCCTGATGGAGCACCCATGTGCAGGGCCTGGGGGGCTTGCCTGTTCATGGGGCCTGAAGGTACACATGTGCATGGGGCCTGATGGCACACATGCTCACAGGGCCTGATAGCACACCCACACATGGGGCCTGAGGGGCTCACCCACTCGTGGGGCCTGGCAGCACACCTACTTGGGGTCCTGGCGGCACACCCACATGCATGGTCTGGGAGCTCACCTGCTTGTGGGACCTGACGGTGCACCCACGCATGGGGCACAGTGGCCTGCATGCCTTCTATATTTTTCTTTTTTTCCTTTTTACTGGGAGGTCCTGTAGATCAGATCCAGGTCCTTCCATATGGGAGATGGATGCCCAACCATTTGAGCCATATCCATCCCCCTGCTATATCTCTTAAGGTTGCCCAAAGATACCTAGATTTACAGTCATTTCCCATACAGGGTGATCATATAATAAATCAGTCTTAGGTTATCATCAGCATTCTAAAAGCCAGACCTAGGGAAAAAACTAGGTCTGGGGGCACATGCATGATTTCTAATATAGTGAATGTTTAGCTTACCCTGATTATCACAAAATTAGGACAGCAAGAATATTCACAGTAACATTGAGTTTTAATGCTTGAGCTGGAGGAAGTAAGCACACAGAGGAACTTGGTTTTGAGGAAGGAGAGAAGGCCCCAGGAAAAGAGATGAGCCATTTGCCTGATAGTCTACAGCTGGACTTGTGGAAAGAAGTAAGCCTGATCCCAGAGAGAAACAGAGCCCTGGGAAGAGAGGAACCCAAGAAGCCTGAACCCTGGCAGATGTCAGCAGCCATTTTGCTCCAACATGTGGTCATACACTTTGGTGTGGGAAGTAACTTATGATTTATGGCCTGGTATACCATAAATACCCATAAATGGACTTCTACCCCAAATAAATACCCTTTATAAAAGCCAATATATTTCTGGTATTTTGCATGAGCACCCCTTTTGGCTGACTAATACAGTTAGTATTTGTATGGAATATCTTGTTTTCAGCCTTTTACTTTCAACATAGTTTTGTCCTTATGTGTGAGGTGAGTCTCTTGTTGACAGCATTTTGATTGTCTGTGAAGAATTTAAACACCCTCATTTTTATTTATTTATTTATTTTCAATATATATTTATTTTTTTAGAAAAATGTATTTAGATAACATAAATGTTACATAAAAATATAAGGGATCCCTTATGCCTGGCTTCCTACACCTCCCACATTTTCCCACATTAACAACATCTTTCATTAGTGTGGTACATTTGTTACAACTGATGAAAACATTTAAGAGCATTGCCACTAAGCATGGATTATAGTTTACATTGTAGTTTATACTCTTTCCTGCATAATTTTGTAGGTTATGGCAAGATATGCAATGGCCCATAAGTGTCATTGTAATGTCATTTAGGAAAATTCCCAAGTCCCAGAATGCCCCCATATTTCACCTGTATTTCCCTCTCCCTGCCCTCAGTCCCTCTAGTGGCCACTGCCTCCATATGAATGATACAGTTACCTCCATTGCTAGAATCAAAATAAGTCTATAGTAGAATACTAGTAAGTTTACTTTAGTTTATAGTTCATTCCCCAAGCCTCAGGATTCTAGGATGGTGTTGCCCACTCTAGTTCTAATTGAGAGGAGGCTTTGATCCCATGGGGCAGATGGATGGGACTCTCTTGCTTTCAGTTGTAGACTCTTTCAGTTCCTTGGGATGGTCATTGCCCATCATCATTTCCTTGTTTGTTTTCCTGGGTGAGTCCAATGAACTGGAGAGTAGGTATTGCAACTCCATTGAATTTCAGGGCCCAGCTGTCAGCCTAGATATTAAAGTCTCTTAGACATACACCTACCAATTCCAGCACCAATTATAGGTTCAAATAAAAGGGACAGAAGAGGCATGTGTAGAGAAGTCACTTCTGAGTCCAACTCTGTCACACTTGGGAGCCAAACCCCAAGGTAGGGCCATTGGCAAGGCACCAAACTCTGGAGCTATCTGCCATGACCTAAGGTCCTGGGTGTCTCCAGAGCCCTCAGGGTCCCCACTATTTGGGGTAGTACCTACCTTGGACATCTATGAAATCCTGCTGAAACATGCATAAGTTTTACTTCTCTGATGACCTCCCGACTCACTTTGAAGTCTCTTAGTCATATACACTCATTTGTCTTTATCTTTTCCCCCTTTTATTCAAGGTCTTTTTCCAGTTGTATCACCAGCCAGTGCTTGGTAGAAATCCCTCTGTGCCAGGGAGGCTCATCCCCTGAAGTCATGATCAAATCTGGGGGAAGGTAGTGCATTGATATGCTGATTCTGGCTTAGAGAGAGGCCCCATTTGAGCAACAAAGAGGTTCTCAGGAGGCATCGCTTGGGCACTCTCCAACACTAGGCTAAGTTGCAATTTCAAGAGCAAAAGGCTCGCAAGTACAGTTGTCAAAATCAAGGGCCCATCAAGCGACCATCCTTCTTCACTAGTCATTGCCCCTGCCCATGGGGGATTTTTGCTGTTCCATTAGAGAATGTGGCAGAGCTCCCCAGGATGGGAATTCAATAATTTTTCAGTTGTGTGAATCTGCACCCACTGTGGCAATGCTCTATGAACATTTGAACATACCTTATATGTATGTCCGGGTGAACTTGCTCCCATGTATCTTCCGTCACTGACACCCCATCCCATTGATCCTCCCCTGTCATAGTTGTAACCCTTCTGTGATCCAAAACATCTTCACAAATGAAGCCAAGTATATTGACAAATTTGATTAATAAGAAAATGAAATAATGATATATAGGAACATAAGAAATAAAATACATAATAATTTAAAGAAACTAAAACTAATATAAAGTAAAAAGATTGCTATATTAAAAAATGAAAAATGTTAAAAATAAAATAAAATAAAATAACGTTTTTGAAATTTTTCCTTTCATCACTCTAATATCACTTGCACTGTATGTACAGTGGCATTTTCTTCCAGTTCTTCTCCAGTGCCTTACTTTTTTTTTTATATTGTCTTCAAAGAAGTTTTAGGTCACAGTAAGGTTACATACAGAATATAGGAGATTCTCATATACCCAACACCCTCCCCATTTCCCCCGTCCTTATTAATAATCTTTTTACATGTGGATGGTATATTTGTTACAACATATGTATGAATATTGAAACATAGTTACCAACCATTGTTAATGGTTTACATTATGGTTTACATTTTAGACCATACACTTTTATAATTTTTTGATCAAATTTAACATAGCTTGTATCCATCATTGCATGAGCATGCAGAACACTTTCATTGCCTACAAATGCCCCCTCTTCAATCTCTTCTATTCCTCCCTCCCCCTCACCTTGAGGCACACAGAGACCCCCAGGCTTCACTCCTTGAAGGAAAAGATTCTTAGATACTTGCAACAACACTGAGGGTGGGACATATTAGTCTGTCCTCCTCTATTAGGAACTGCCTATGCTCTCGAGAAACACCTAACCCTTCTGTTTGCGAACATATCTGGCCTCCCCAACATGGGAGTCCAACTCCTTCCCACTCATTATTTGAGTATCCCCCGACTTATACAGCACACTATGACAAAATGATCACTCACACATTCTCTAGAAAACTGTGCCAGGTGCGCCCTATCCTAAATTCTTCCCCATTCAACACCCTAAACCAGTAATGCTTCCTTGTCATATTGCCAATAGAGTTTTCTCAACATTGTACTTTCACTCATGTACCCACCTATCCCCAGTGTTCAGCCATTCCCTCCCCCAACCCTCCTCCCAGCTCCTTGGATCATCCAGCCCATACTCCCCACCCTACCCCCCTGTCAAACATGCACTCCCAACCCAATACTATCACTACACCCCTGTCATATCTCATCACTGCACAGCTACTCACTTCCACCTCATCATAGATTTCACCCATATGGGCATTGGCTCACAACTGTCTGCTCCCTTTCTATTTCCTGTAAACCTGTTTTCCAGACTAGCTCTCTGAGTCAGCTTGATTTGCTTAATTCATATCAGAGAGGTCATGTAATATTTGTCTTTCAATGCCTGGCTTGCTTCAGTCAACATAAGACCCTCAAGGTTCATCCATGTTTTCCCAAGTGTTAGTACTGTATTCCTTCTTACAGCTGAGTAATATTCCATTGTATGTATATACCACATTTTGTTTATCCATTCATCTGTTAATGGGCATTTGGGTTGATTCCAAGTTTTGGCAAGAGTGAATAATGCCGCTATGAACATTTGGTATGCATATATCTGTTCATGTTCTCACTTTCAGTTCTCCTGGGTATATACCCAGCAGTGGAATTGCTGGGTCATATGGCAGATGTATTTTTAGTTTTTTGAGGAACCACCAAACTGTCCTGTACAATGACTGGACCATTCTACATACCCACCAGGAATGCATGAGGGTTCCCATTCCTCCACATCCTCTCCAACAATTGTAGTCCTCTATTTTTTTTATTGCCACCAGTCTAATTGGTATAAGATTGTATCTCATTGTAGTTTTAATTTGCATTTCCCTAATAGCTAGTGATGTTGAGCATCTTTTCATGTGCTTTTCAGCCATTTGTATTTCTTCTTTTCAGAAGTGTCTGTTCATATCCCTTGTCTGTTTATTAAATGGGTTGTTTATCTTTTTACTTTAAAGATATAGGATTTCTTAATATATGCTGGATATTGGTTTCTATCAGATATATGGTTACCAAATACTTTCTCCCATTGGGTAGGCTGTCTTTTCACTTTTTGGACAAACTCCATTGAGGTGCAGAATGTTTTAATTTTGAGACAGTCCCATTTATCTATTTTTTCTTTCATTGCTCATGCTTTGGGTGTGAAGTTCGTGAAGCCATTTCCTATTACGAGGTCCTGTAGATACTTCCTTGCATTATCTTCCAAGGTCTTTATGGTCTTGGCTCTTATATTTAGATCTTTGATCCACTTGAGTTGGCTTTTGTATAAGATGTGAGATGGTGTTCTATTTCATTCTTTTGGATATGGATATCCAGTTCTCCAAGCACCATTTGTTGAAAAAGCCATTCTCTCCCAGTTGAGTGTGCTTGGTGGCCTTGTCAAATATCAGTTAACTGTATATGTATGTGAGCATCTATATCAGAGCTCTCAATTCAGTTCCATTGGTCAGTATGTCTATCCTTGTGACAATACCATGCAGTTTTAACCACTGTAGCTTTGCAGTATGCTTTAAAGTCAGGTAGTGTGATTCCTCTGATTTCATTTTTCTTTTTCAATATGTCTTTGGCTATTCAGGGGCTCTTACCCTTCCAAATAAATTTCATAGTTAGTTTTTCCAATTCTATGAAAAATGCTGTGTTGATTTTTATTGGGATTTCATTAAATCTGTAGATTAGTTTGGGTAGGATAGACATCTTAATGATGTTTATTCTTCCTATCCATGAACAGGGAATATTCTTCCATTTATTTAACTCTTTTTTAATTTCCTTTAACAGTGCTGTGTGGTTTTCTATGTATAAGTCATTTACATCTTTAGCTAAGTTTATTCCCAGATATTTGATATTTTTAGTTATTATTGTAAATGGTATTTTTGTCTTGATTTCTTCCTCAGATTGCTTGTTATTGGTGTACAGAAATACTACTGATTTTTTAGCATTGATCTCATAGCCTGCAACTTCACTGAACTCATTTATAAGCTCTAGAAGCTTTTTTGTAGATATCTCAGGGCTTTCTATGTATAGGATCATGTCTGCAAATAGTGAATTTTTTCTTCTTCCTTTTCAATTTGGATGACTTTCATATCTTTTTCTTGCTTCAGTGCTTGAGCAAGTACTTCTAAGACAATGTTAAATAGGAGCAGTGATAGTGGGCATCCATTTTTTTGTTCTGGATCTTACAGGGAAAGCTTTTAGGATTTCACCATTGTATATGATGTTAGCTGTGGGTTTTTCATATATGCCCTTTTTCATATTCAGAAAGTTTCCTTCTATTCCTATCTTTTGTAATATTTTTATCAGGAAAGGGTGCTATATTTTTTCAAATGCTTTTTCTGCATCTATAGAGATGATCCTGTGATTTTTCTCTTTTGATCTGTTTATGTGGTGTATTATATTGATTGACTTTCTTATGTTGAACCATCCTTGACTACCCGGGCTGAAACCCACTTGGCCATGGTAAATAATTCATTTGATGTGTTATTGAATGTGATTAGCAAGTTGAGGATTTTAGCATCTAGTTTCATCAGACAGCTTGGTCTGTAATTTTCCTTTCTTGTGGCATCTTTCTTTGGCTTTGTATTAGGGTTATCTTGGCATCATATAATGTGTTAGGCATTGTTCCTTCTACTACTTTTCGGAAGATATTAAGCAGATTGGTTTTAGTTCTTTCCAGAATGTTTGGTAGAATTCACCTGTGAAGCCATCTGGTCCTGGCCTCTTCTTAGTTGGGAGTTTTCTGATGACTGAGTCTATCTCTTTAGTTGCAGTTGGTCTGTTGAGTTCATCAATTTCTTCTTTTGTCAGTGTAGGCTGCTTGTGTGTTTCTAGGAATTTGTCCATTTCCTCTAAATTATCTATTTTGTTGGTATATAATTTTTCGAAGTATCCTCTTATGATACTCTATTTCTGTGGGGTCGGTGGTGATATACCCTTCCTCATTTCTTATTTTGTAAACACCCTTATTTTTAAAGGATAATTTTGCCAGATATAGAATTCTTGGTTAGCACTCTCACTCTTTTAGTATTCTAAACACATCATGCCATTTTCTTCTCACCTCCATGTTTTCTAATGAGAAGTCAACACTTAATCTTATGGAGGTTCCTTTGTATGTGATGCTTTTCTTTTCTCTTGCTGCTTTTAGAATCCTCTCTTAATCTCTGTCATTCTGAATAGTATGTGTCTCAGAGTAGGTTTATTCAGATTGGTTCTATTTTGAGTGTGCAGTCCTTTTTGGATATTGATATTTATGTCTTTCATAAGGGTTGGAAAGTTTTTGGCCAATTTTTCTCAAAGATTCTTCTGAATGTTTTCCATTGTATGCTCCTTCTGGGACACTGATATGCATATGTTTCTGTGTTTCATGTTGTCCTTCAATCCCCTGACACCCTATTCCAATTTTTTCCCTTTCTTTTCTCTTTCTGTTCCCCTGTCTTTTCCAGTTTGGATATTCTGACCTTGAAATCACTAATTCTGTCTGAGCAATTGAAACCTGCTGTTAAATGTCTCTAATGTTTTATTAATCTCCTCCTTTATGTCTTTCATTACCATAAACTTTCCTACTTCTCTTTGAAGTCTTTCAAATTGTTCTTTATGCTCAGCCAGTGTCTTCTTAATATCCTTTAACTGTTTAGTCATATTTTCCTTGAAGTCTTTGAATTGATTTAGGAGATTTGGGTGATTATCTTTAATTAGTTTGTATTAGATCCTGTATTTCATCAGAATATTTGGTTTGTTCCTTTGGCTGGACCATCTTTTCCTATTTCTTAGTATGGTTTGTAATTTTTTTTGTGTGCTGATGTTTAGGCATCTGAATATGTTGCTAAATTTACTCTGTTGGTCAATTTCTCTATTTTGCCTAGTGTTTTCTTTCACAGCTCTGATTTATGGTTGAACTTATTTTAAGTATAGCTTAAGTTATCAAAATTGGGCCTAGTCATCAGCAAAAAAATTACAAGCCACTCTAGGAGGCCGGAAGAGATGGCTCAGCCAAAGGTAAAAAGCATCCTGAAAAGATAACAGAATTTAAGGCAATTAATCAATGATAATCACACAAAGCTCCTAAATGAAATCAAATACTTGAAGGAAAATATGACTAAAGAGATAAAGGATATTAAGAAGATACTGGGTGAGCATAAACAACAATTTGAAAGCCTGCAAGGAAAATAACAGAGCTTATGGGAATGAAAGATATGATGGATGAGATTAAAAATACATTAGAGACACATAGAGTAGCTTTGAATAGATCAAAGACAGAATTATTGATTTAGAAGATAGAAAAGACAGGAAAACAGAAAGAGAATAGAATGGAAAAGATGGAACAGGGTTTCACGCAATTGAATGAAGATGTGAATTGCACAAGTATATGTATTATCATTGTCCCAGATAGAGAATAAAATGGAAAGGGGACAGAAAGAATATTTGAAGAAATAATGACCAAAAATTTCCCAAACCTTATGAAAGACATAAATATCAATATCCAAGAATGTCACACAAAAACTGATAGAATATGTTACCAGAACACCAGAATTACAAGGATGCTAAATGTAGTACTGCATCCTGAAAGGAAAAAAACAAGGGTGAGAGACTTGGAGGGGAGTGCAGATATGAATATTATTAAGAAGGTTAAAGTAAAGGGTAAAAAGACAGACAATAGTAAGATATGACAACCAAAAGCCAAAGGACAAAATGGATGAAGTAGGTAATACCTTTATAGTAATCATAATGAATGTTAATATCTTGAACTCCCCATTCAAAACACATAAACTCATAGAATGGATAAATATATGAGCCATCTATATGCTGTCTACAAGAGAATCACCTCAGACATAAGGACCAAACCAGATTGAAAGTGAAAGTTTGGAAAAGAATATTCTATGCAAATAGTAACCAAAAGGGAGCTTGAGTAGTGATACTAATATCAGACAAAATAAATTTTAAAAACAAAGCTGTTATAAGGAATGAAGAAGGGCATTATATGTTAATAAAAGAGGCAATTCAGCAAGAAGAAAAACTATATTAAGTATTTATGCACCTAACCTGAGAATCCCTAGATTCATGAGGGACACAGTGGCAAAACTGAAGGGAGAAATAGATGAGTCTACACTAATATTTGGAAATTTCAATTCACCATTATAAATATTCAATAGGACATCTGGACAGAGGATAAAAAAAATAAAGAGCTTGAATAATATGATAAATGAACTAGACCTAATAGATATCTATAGAGCATTGTACCACAAAAGAGCAAGATGTACATTATTTTCTATTGCTCATGGATTCTTCTCCAGGACAGACCATATGTTGTGTTACAAGACAGGACTAAATAAATTTTAAAAGTTTGAAATTGTACAAAACTCTTTCTCTGATTATAATGGAATGAAGTTGGAAATCACTAACGGATAAAAAAGGGAAAATTCATAAATATATGGAGATTAAACCACATACTCTTAAATAGACAGTGGGTCAAAGAAGAAATTCCAAGAGAATTCAGCAAATATATTGAGATAAATTAAAATGAGAACACAGCATATCAAAACCTATGGAACACTGCAAAAAGACAGTGCTCAGAAGGAAATGTATAACCTTCAACACTTACATTAAAAAAGAAGAGCTATAATTGAAGATCTAATTTCATACTTGGAGAAATTATAAAAAGGACAGCAAAATAACCCAAAAGAAAGCTGAAGGAAAGAAATAGTAAAGATCAGAGTAGAAATAAATGAAATTGAGAACAAAGAATAATAGATTCAGCAAAACAAAAGGCTGGTTCTTTGAGAAGATCATTAAAATTGACAAAAAGTTACTAGACCAGCAAAGAAAAAAGAGACATGATTTAAATAAATAAAATCAGAAATGAAAGGAGAGACATTACCACTGACTCTGCAGAAATAAAAAGATCATAAGAGGATACCATGAACAACTGTATGCCATAAAACAAGACAGTGTAGATGAGTTGGACAAATTCCTAGTAACACTCAAGCAACCTATACCAAGCCTAGAAGAAATAGAAGACCTCAACCAAACAATCACAAGCAAAGAGATTGAAACAATCATCAAAAACCTCCCAAAGATGCAAAACTCAGGATGAGAAGTATTCAAAAGTGAATTCTAATAGTCATTTAAAGATGACCTTATACCAATATTGATTAAACTCTTCCAAAAACTGAACAGGAAAGGACTGTATCAAACTCATTCTCTGAAGCCAAAAACACTCTAATACCAAAGCCAGATTTAAAAATAACAAAGCAGATAATGATAATATGAAAAAAGAAAATTACAAACCAATATCCTTAATGAACATAGATGCAAAAATTCTCAAGAAAATACTTGCAAACCGAATCCAAAAACACATTAAAATAATTATACAGCATGATCAAATGGATTTTATCCCAGGTATGCAAGTGTGGTTCAATAAAAGAAAATCAATTCATGTCATAAACAATATTGCTAAATTGAAGAAGAAAAATTAGATGATCTTTTCAATTAATGCAGAAAAGCAATTGCCAAAATAGAGCACTCTTTCTTGGTAACAATACTTCAAAAGATGGGAATAGAAGGAAGCTTTCTCAATATGATAAAGTGCATATATATGAACAACATACAGCAAACATTGTACTCAACAGTGAAAGACTAAATGCATTCTTGCTGAGATCAGGAATAAGACAATGATGGCCACTGTCACTACTGTTATTCAATATTGTGTTAGAAAATCTAACCAGAGAAATTAGGGTAGATAAAGAAATAAAAGGCACCCAAACAGTAAGGGAAGAAGTAAAATTTGCAATATTCATTGATGATATGATCTTATATCATGAAAATCCTGAAAACCACATCAAAGTTACTAGAACTAATAAGTGAGTTCATCAAAGTGGCAGGATATAAGATTAATATGTAAAAATCAATATCATTTCTATACACTACTGATGTGCAGTCTGAGGTGAAATCAGAAAAAAAATCCATTTATACTAGCAACTAAAATAATCAAATATTTAGGAATAAACTTAACCAAGGTAATAAAAGACCTGTGTTCAGAAGGCTATGAAACATTGCTAAAAGAAACCAAGGAAGACTTAAATAAATGGAAGGATATTCCATGTACATGGATTGGAAAATTAAATATCAAGATCTCAATTCTACCCAAAGGAATTTACAGATTCAATGCAATCCCAGAAAAATTCCAACCAATATATTTATAGAAATGTAAAAGCTAATTATTCAATTTATTTGTAAGGGTAAGTGGCGCCAAATAGCCAAAAATATCTTGTAAAGGAAGAACAAAGTTGTAGGACTCTCACTTCCTGACTTTAAAACATATTACTTAGCTACCATAGAAAAGGAGCATAAAGACAGATTGACAAATGGAACCAAATTGAGAACTCAGAAATAGACCCTCATATCCAAGTTTAAGTGATTTTTGAAAAGACTGTCAAGTCCACCCAGCTGGGTCAGAACAGTTTATTGAACAAATGGTGTTTTGGAGACCTGGCTAGCGATAGCCATAAACAAAAGAAAGAAAGAAGACCCTTATAACAAAGCTTTTACAAAAATTTTCCAAAATGGACCAAGGGCCTAAATATAAATGTGATTACCACAGAACTCCTAGAATAAAATGTAGGGAAATGTCAAGATGCTGTGGTAAGCAGCAGTATCTTTATCCTTACACCCAAAGCACGAGCAAGAAAAGAAAAAATAAATGGGACCTCCTCAAAATTAAATATTTTTGCACCTCAAAGGACATTGTTCAAAAGGGTGAAAAAGGAGCCAACCCAATGGGAGAAATGCTCAGTCATGTATCTGGTAAATGTATAATATCCATAATATATACAGAGATTATACAACTCAACAATAAAATGACAAACAATCCAATTTAAAATGGGCAAAAGACTTGGAAAGACAATTGTCCAAAGAAGAAAGACAAATGGTGAAGAAACTCTTCAAAAATCAACATCACTAGTGATTAGGGAATTGCAAATTAAAACTACAATGAAATATCATTTTACACCACTTGACTGGCCACTATTAAAAAGATGGAAAACTGTAAATGTTTATGAGAATGTGGAGAGATAGCAAAGCTTATTCACTGTTAATGGAAGTGTACAATAGAGCCACTGTGGAGGACTGTTCAGCAATTCATAAGGAAGTTGAATATAGAGTTGCCATGTGACCCAGCTATACCATTACTAGGTACATACCCACAATAACTGAGAGTAGTGACACAAGAAGACATTTGCACACCAATGCTCATACCAGTGTTATTCATGATTGCCAAATGTTGGAACAAACTAGATGTCCATAAATTGATAAATGGATAAATAAATTTCAGTGTATACACACAATGGATTCAGTGTAATGACAACATGGATGAACCTGGAGAACATTATGTTGAGTGAAGCAAGCCAGGCAGAAATCTCTGGACAAATAGTGTATGATTGCCCTATTATGAAATAAATACATTGTGCTAATTCATGGAGTTAATAATTAGAATATAGATCACCAGAAAATAGAGTGAGGATAGAGAATGGAAAGTTGAGGGTTAAACTGTGCAAAAGTGATATAAAGTTAGTTTGTAAATCTTTGGAAATGAATAGAAATTGTGCAAGAATATAATAATGTTTGTAACTAGCAGAGCTATTATATGGGTTTGACTCTGTTGAAAGGGTTTCTAAGGTTATGTTTATTATTAGAAGGGAAGCTAAAATGTAATGTGAATGTATAGCATAGTGAACCACATAAAATATGAATATTATAAAATATAAATGCAAATAAGCTAGAGAGATGGAACAGAATATTAGCTATGTAAGGCAGGGGAAGCAAAGAATGATTGAGAGGTGATGAGTTTTTTTCTTTTTTATTATTTTTATTGGAATAATGAAAATTTTTAAACATGATTGAAGTGATGAATGCACAACTATGTGATTCTACTGAATACCATTGATTGTACACTTTGGATGAACTTATGCTTTATTAATATGCATCAATAAAATTGATTTTCAAAAATTGGGCCAGGAACTCAACAATGGGGTACAGATTTTCTCCCAGAGGTGAGTCTAAAGCAGGGGTTCTTAACCTTTTTTGTTCCATGATCCCCTTTGCCAGTCATGTGAAAAACATGGACTCCTTCTCAGAATGTAGCAGCAGATAGTTTTATGACACTCAACTAGCATCAGGTCTAACAACTACCATAATTTTGAAGTACGGATGAGCATAAGTGATTTTTCAAGCTATGCAACAACTGCAATGTGGTATGAAATGAATACTGCTGTAATTTATTGCATACATTTATAAGTGAAGGAAATGCTAGATTTCAGTTAGAGGTTAGAGAAAATAAATATAATAAGTTGATTTTTTTCAATTCAACCTCACAGATCCCCTGAAATCTTTCCACAGATAGGGGCCCGTGGGCCCCAGGTTAAGAATCCCAGGTCTAAAGAGAGACCTAAAAGCAATTTATCTCCCTGCAATTTCCTGGCTGGCCAGCAGGTGGGCTTGTCAGTATACCTTTCAACTGACATGTTTCTTTCCACTTCTGCATTCAGAATTTACTGAAGAAAATCCCTCCAGCTCACCTCTCCTCTTCCCTTGTATCAGCAGACAAGAGGAAGATGTCTATACCTTCTCAATCAGCTGCTATGAGTCAGGATTTTTATCCAGCATTAATGTCGAAAAGGTGGTAATGGGAGTACTTCCTGGACACTACAGGGGTTTGGGAAGTCATGTTTGTTGTTTTGAGTTCTTTGTTTCTGTCCCTCATCCTCCTGGAAGTTGCACAGCACTTTTCTGATCTGCTGATCCCCAATGTATGTCCCTTGCACAGCCCTTTCACCAATTCTTTTCATGAGAGATTAATGCTGCCTGTATACTTTGATGCCATCTACCTGGAACACCAAAAGTAATATATGCAGGAAGTATTGTTTTTTTTTTTTGTTTGTTTGTTTTTTCATTTAGCTCTAAATATTTTCTAACGTCCTTGTTATATCTTCTTTGACCTGCTGTTTAAGTATTAATTACCACATGAATATAAATTTTCCTTTTTGGTACAGATTTGCAAATAATACCCTGATGGAGAGAAAACATTTGGTAAGATGTCAATCTTTTGACACTCATTATATTTTATTTGTGGCCTAACATATGGTATATTTTGGAAGATGTTCTATGTGTAATGAGAAGAAAGTGTATTCTCAGTTGCTTGGAGTAATGTTTTATGTATGTCTAAGTGTAATTTTATAGTGTTTTTCAAGTCTTTTCATATTGAATTTTGTCTAGATGTTCTGTCAATTACTGAAAGTGATGTGTTGATTTCTCCAACTATCATTGCAGAAATATCAGTTTCTCCCTTCAATTCTGTCAATTTTTTGCTTCATGTATTTTTAGGACTATGTTTTAGGTGCATATGTTTATAATTGTTATATCCTTGCTGGATTGAAACTTTTATCATATATTATGCCTTCCTTTTTCTTTCGCAAACTTAATGACATAAAATTATTTTGTCTGGCAATAATATATGGCAATCCAGCACTTCTTTGGTTAATATGTGCATGGAATATCTTTTTCCTTCCTCTTTGTGTCTTTATATCTAAAGTTACTCTTTTGTAGGCAGCATATAGATGGATTCTGCATTCAGTCAGCCAATCTCTGCCCTTTAATAGGGATGTTTAATCCATTGACCATTAAGGTAATAATTGAGAAAGAATGGTCTATTTTGATATTAGGCTGATTTTTTTCTGTATGTATTGTATGGTTATACCCCCTCTTGGGTACCCCTATCTGCCTAATTTTTATTGAGATGATTTTTCATAAAGTACCATTTTGGTTTCTGCTTCTCCTTTTGTTTATGTTTCTTATTTACTTTCTTAGTGGCTGCATTTGAGATTTCTATTAACATCTTTCCCTTATAGCAACTTACTTTGAATTACATTTTCAGTAATATTCAAAAGTTTTTCTCTCTATATTTGCATTCCTCTTACTTTATAATGTTATAGAGTTAGATTTCATCTTTATATATTGTATCCTATTAATATAGAATTTAATTTTTGTTTTACACATTTGTTGTTTTAAAAAGATATATATTCAAATTTGTTTAATCTGGAGTTTTGCAAATTTTGCCATAATACTATTTACATGCAACTCTAAATTTATTAAGAGGCAATTAGGAGACTTCAGGGAAGATGGTATCAGAGTAGGTAGGTAGGCAGGGCTCAACTTTCTCATAAAACCAATGGAAGGAGGGCAAAAATCTGTCTGAGGGAGCTGCTTTGCAATCTGCAGATCAGGAGAGTCCTGTACATCATCCAGGAGAAAGAGAGATAGAGAAATGAATAGGCCAAAATGAACTTTTATTTAATTATAAAATTTTTTTATTTTTTTAAAAAAGATACTTAGATTACATAAAAGTTGCACAAAAAATATAGGGATTCCCATATGCCCCACCTCCCACACCTCCCACGACCTCCCACATAAACATCCTTCATTAGTGTGCCACATCACCTGCAATGTATAAACACAACATGGGGCTTTGCCATTAAGCATGGACCAAAGTTCACATTGTAGACCACACTCTCTCCCTCACAGTTCTGCATGTTATACGATGATATAGGATGGCCTATATTTGTCATTGCAATGTCACTTAGGACAATTCCCAAGTCCAGAAAAAGCTTCTGTATTACAACTGTTTTTCCCTTTCCCTGCCCCCAGAGTGTCCATTGCTTGAATCACAATATGTCTATAGTAGAACACCAGTAAGTCCACTCTAGTCCATAGCTCTTCCCCCTATCCTGAGGATTCTGGGATGGTAATGTCCACTACACCTCCAATTGAGAGGGGGCTTATATCCCATGGAAAAGATGGATGGGCCTATCCTGCCTGCAACTCCAGGCTCTCTCCATTCCCTGGGATGGGTGTTGTCCATCATCATTTCCCTGTCAGGTGTCCTGGGTGAGTCCATTGAGCTGTAGAGCAGGAGTTGCAGCTCCACTGAGATTCCAGGCCCAGTCTCTGGATGTACACCTACAAACTCCAGCTCCAAGTACAGGTTTGAATAAAAAAGACAGATGAACCATGTGCAGGGAAGTCATATTTGAGTCCAATTCTGTCACTCTCAGGAGCACAAACTCCAAAACTAGGGCCCACTGGCAAGGCACCAAACTCCAGAGCTATCTGCCATGACATGGGACCTGGGTGTCTCCAGAGCCATCAGGAGCCTCTCTATTTGGGGTTATATCCACTTTAGAAGTCTATGAGATCCTACTGAGATGTGTGGCAGTGTTACCTCTGGGATGACCTCCTAACGCACTTTGAAGTCTCTTAGCCATATGAACTCATTTGTCTTTACCTTTTCCCCCTTTTATTCAAAGTCTTTTTCCAGCCACATTGCCAGTTGGCACTTGGTAGCAATCCCTTGGTGCCAAGGAGGCTCATTCCCGGGAGTCATGTCCCATGCTGAGAGGAAGGTAATGCATTCATATGCAGAGTTTGGTCTAGAGAGAGGCCACATTTGAGCAACAAGGTTGCTCTCAGGAGGTAACCCTTAGGCACCTCATAACAATAGGCTAAGTTTCAATTTCAAGAGCAAAGACTCATAAGGCTAGTCATCATTAACAAGTGCCCATCAGTGGATCATCCTCCTTAGCCAGACACTGCCCCTGCACTTGGGGGACTGTTGCTGCTCCCTTAGAGAATGTGGCAGAGCTCTCCAGGATGGGAATTCAGTATTCTTTCATTTACTGAGTGGTTCTCCACCAACTGTGACAATGCCCCATTAACATTTGAATAATTTTATATACCTTATATGTATGTTCATGTGAACTTCCTCCCATGCAACCCCATCCTTGCCACCCTCCACCAACAATCCTCTCCCAACCCAGTTGTAACCTTTCTGTGATCCAAAGCTTCTTTATAAATGAAGCCATTACATTAGCCAAATATGATTAATAGGAAAATGGAATAATAGTGATAAGCTTAAATGTAAGAGACAAAATAAATGAAAATTAAAAAAAAAACTAAAACTAAAATTAAATTAAAAGATTGGG
>JAQZBX010020362.1:0-33066 GCA_029593785.1 Cabassous unicinctus
CCATGGATGCCTTCTCTCATATCCTTAGATTTTGTGCATTGTACCATTATGAGTCTCTTCTCCTTTTTTCTGTAAATATTTTTGATATATTTTATTTGAATTTGATTTTACATCAATTCAACTTCAATTGTAGACAAATACACCATTCCTATAATGTATTTGTTACAATTCTATCTTTATGTGTTATATGCCTAAGCCATAGATTTATCATTATTTTTTGCATTTAATTTTTAGAACTTGTGAAAAGTAAAAAGTAGACTTATATATAAAATTATACAAAATTACAGTACTGACATTTGTAATTAGTCATATGGTTACTTTTACCCATGTTCTTCATTACTTTAAGCTTCTAAAATCCACTGTCTAGTGTCCTTTCCTTACAATTTGAAGAACTCCTTTAGCATTGCTTGTAGGGCAGATCTGGTTGTGATAAACTACCTCAGCTTTTGTGTATCTGGTAAATACATTTTTTATTAATTTTATTGAAACATAATCAACCATGCAATTTATTTAAAGTGTATAATCAATGATATTTGGTATAATCACAGAGTTTTGCATTCAGCACTATAATCAATATTAGATCACTTTACTCACCCCCTCCCCAAAAAAAGAAAGAAATCAACAACAAAAAACAAAAAAATGCAAAAAATCCCAAACCCTTGGTAATCATCTTTCAATCACTCTATCTTTCCCCTGTCATACATAATTGCTAATATATTTCCATCTCTGTAATTTATTTCTTTATACATTTGTATAGATGGAGTCAAACAATATGTAGTACTTTTGTCTAGTTTTATTCACTCAGTATGTTTACTTTTCTTTTTTACTAGAAATTGAAGAGAGTTAAAATATTACTATACATTTCTGTCCATAGATTATTTTTGTTGTATTTTTGCCCAAATATCTCCCTGGTGTTAACCTCTTTTAATATTAAAATACATTTGTTCTGTTTCAGAGAAAAACATTTTATATATGCACTAGTAAGCATTGTTGTAGTTTGCCTCAGCACTGCAGATACAAAGTACCAGATACATACTGGGTTTTATAATTGGAATTGTGTTACAGGAAAATCTTTTAGTTTCTATGCTGTGAAATATCCAAATCAAGGCACCATCAAACATGCTATTTCACTAAAGTCAACCACTTGTGATCCTGGCATCATGCCATGTGGCAATGCAAGATGGCAGCTGATCTCTGCTGAGGTCCCTGCATTCCGCTCAAGGCTCACCATCTCCCAGAGCTCAGCTGTGGGCAAAAAGTAATATGGCTTGTCTCTATCCAGGCCTCCTCTTCAACCTTGGCTCCACTGTTTTCTCCCAGACTTCAGCTATGGACAGTCAGGCATATGACAGTGCTCACCCCCTCATCTTTAGCTGCACTATGGCTCTCAATTCAATTATATTGATCAATATGTCTACCTTTATGCCAATACCATGCTGTTTTGACCACTGTGTCAGTTATGTCTTCTCTACACATGGCTCATCTGTCCCTTCTATTTAACCCTTTACTTGGTGCTGGAGGTTGTAGGTGTACATCCAGAGACTTGAGTTTTTGGGCTTTCCATGAACCAGCTAGGCCCAGAACCTTGGCAGAGTTGCAAAACCTACTCTACAGCTCATTGTATTCACCAAGGACAACTGGCAGGGTGATGACGGTGAACAACAGCTGTCCCAGGGAGCGGAGAGAGTCTGCAGCTGCAGGCAGGATAGCCCCACCCATCTTCCTTATGGAATATAAGTCCACTCGCAAGTGGAGTTAGAGAGGACATCATCATCCCAGAATCCTCAGGATTCGGGGCAGAGCTATGGACTAGAGTGGACTTACTGGTATTCTGCTATAGACATATTGTGATTCTAGCAATGAATGAAATTACAACATTGATGTGGAGGCTCTGAGTTCAGGGAGAGGGAAAAACTGTTGTAATATGGGTTTTTTTTCAGGACTTGGGAATCATCCTGAGTGATGTTGCAATGACAGATATAGACCATTTTATATCATCACATAACGTGCAAAACTGTGTGGGAGACAGGGTAGACTACAATGTGAACTATGATGCTTGCTTGATGGCAAATCCCCAGGATGTGTTTATCAATTACAGTGGATATGTCACACTAATGAAGGATGTTTATGTGGGAGTGTGTGGGAGGTGTGGGGAGTGGGGCATGTGGGAATCCCTGTATCTTTTGTGTGGCATTTGTGTAATCTAAGTATCTTTTTTTGAAAAAAAAATTAGGAAAAAAAAAAACAGTTGGCCATAAAAAAAAAATAAAATAAAATGGAGGGGAAAAACCATGATCATTTTGATCGATGAAGAAAAGACAGCTGACAGAAAACCAGCATAATTTCTTGATAAATACACTTAGAAAAATAAGAATAGAATTTGCTTTAGTTTGCTAGGTTGTCTAAAGCAGATTCTATAAAATGGGTTGACTTTTTCTTTTTTTAGAAAGTCCTGGGGATTGAACCCAGGACCTTTACATGTGAAGTGCATGTTCAACCACTAAGCTATACGTGCTCCACAAAATGGGTTGACTTTTAACAATGTAAGCTTATTCCCTTGCAGTTTGATGCCATGAGAATGTCCCAATCAAGACATCATCAATGTGATCCTTTCTTCCTGGAGACCAGCTGAAAGCAAGCCTTGGTTCCTCTACCACGTGATGAGTCAAATAGCAGCATCTATTGATCTATCCCTTCTCTTCTGAGTTTTGTTGCTTTTATTTTATTGTGTATATGACTTTTATCCCCATCTGAATTTCATTCTCTTATTCAGGATTCCAGTAACAAGATTAAGAACAGTGATGAATGAGGTGGTCCAGATATTAAAATACTACTCATCAAAAAATCCCACTTACAATGGGTCCACAACCACAGAAGTGGATTAACTTTAGAGAAATTATTTTCTGAGGTACATAGAATTTCAAACCATCACAGAAGGAAAACTCCTCAATATGTAAATGGCATATATGAAAAACTCACAGCTTACATTATACACAATGGTGAAAGAATGAAAGCTTTCCATCTAAGATTAGGAACCCACTGTCACCATTGTTATTCAATATTATGGTATAAATTCTATCCAGAGCAGTTAGGCAAGAAAAATAAATAAAAGGCATCCAATTTTGGAAAGGAAGAAATAAAAATGTCAGTATTTGCAGATGAAATGATCCTATATCTAGAAAGTCCCAAAAGATTTACTAAAGGCTGCTAGACTAATAAATGAATTCAGCAAAGGGGCAGAGTACAAGATGAAGTTGGAAACAACTAAAGTATCCATCAATGGATGAATGAATAAACAAAATGTGGCATACACATACAATGGAATATTACTCAGTTGTAAGAAGAAATGAATTGTTGACATATGCGGCTACATGGATGAATCTCAAAGACCTTACATTGAGTGAAGTAAGCCAGAAACTAAGGGGCAAATAATGCATCATCTCACTGATTGGATCTAAGGATACTTTGCTGACTCACAGAGGTAGAGTCTGGAAGATAGCTTACCAGGAGGTAGAAAGGGAGTAGAGAGTAGTGATTCAAGTCTCTATTTGGGCAAGTTCTATGGTAAGTTGGATACGGGAGATTTGGCAGTGGATGGGGGTGATGGTGGTACAGTAATGTGATTGGGGTTGATGATGCTGGACTGTAAGTGTGAGCAGGTCTGAGGGTAGGATTGGCTATCCATAGAGTTGGGTGGAAGGCTGGAGAAAGGAACAGGTGAACTATGTGTAGGTTGAGGACTGTGGTTGAGAACACAATTTTCGGGGTGTTATTTGGCAAGTATAGCAGGAGAGGGCCAAAGGTGCAGGGTGTCAGTAGTGGGGGATGTGTGGGGAAGAATGACCCTGTGGCATGACTTCATCAAATATGAATGTGTTCATGTGGTCATGGGGTGTTATCTCAGTGGGTGGAGACCAACACAGTAAACAAGAAAATGTTAAATTCCAACTGTGGAGAATCCTGCTATGTCCTCTAATAGAGTGGCAAGAATCTCTAGAGTACGTAGGCAGTGCCTAATAAAATAAAAAAGACCAATATAGCAAGCCTATTATATTACATCATACCATATCATTTATTATATCAATTCTTGTGCTTATGAACCTTATCCTTGTAAAATTAAACCTTAACCTAATAATATCTATTGCCTAAGAGTTACCACAGGAAAACATTGTTACTCAAATGTGGCCTTTATCTAAGCCAAACTCATCAAATTAACTCACTGCCTTACTTGCTGCATGGGACATGGTTCCTGGGGATGAGCCTCCCTGGCACTGATGGATTATTACCAAGGACCAACCAGTGAGGTATTTGGAGAAAGACAGTGATCAAAAGGAGAAACATTAAATACAAAAGAGTTTTTGTGTCTAAGAGTTTTCAAAGTGAGACAGATGTTCTTCCAGTGTTTACCTTATGCATGTCTCAGGCAGACCTCACTAACTGCTACAGTAAACAAAACCACAAACAGGGGTGTTCCTGAGGGCTTTAGAGACATCTGGGCACAACCCTAGGAATTCAGTGCTCCATTGGTAGGCCTTGACTTGGAATATATGATAATCTATTTGCCCACTGGTACAGATTTAGGCTCATTAATAATTTCCCAGCACCTCATTTTTCTACACCTTTTATTTGAACCTATAGTTAGACCTATACCCACTAAATATATGTTCCAGAGACTTATATTTTAAGACTGTTCATATTTTGGTTGAACCCTGAATCTCAGCAGAGTTGCAGCCAACACCTAATCCCTAGTACCTTGAACTCACCCAGGGCAACTCACAAAAGGATGATGTGGACAATTCCCATCCTAAAAAATAAAGGTATCTACAACTTCAAGCAAAACAATTCTTTCCAACTGACCCATAAGATCTAAATGCCCAGCAATCTGAATCAGAAGAGACATTGCCATCCCCAAATCTTCAAGACTGAGGAAGGAACAAACATAAGGAAGGAAATCAACCATGGATCATAGTAAACTTATTATTATTGCAGTAATGGAAGAACTTGTAAAACTGATATAAAGTTAATTGTTACTAGAGGTTTTGAGGGGAGGAGAAGGAAAGAATAAGTGGAATATAAGGCTTTTATAGGGCATTGGGATTGCTCGCTACAAAATTGCAATAATGGATACAGGTCATTATACATTTTGTCAAAACATATAAAATGGTATGGAGAAAGTATAAACCTTAATGAATACTATGGACCACAGTTAGTAGCAACACTTCAATACTTTTTCATCAACTGTAAAAAATGCATCAATCTCATGTAAAATGCTATTAATAGGGGAAATGTGAGAGGTAGAGGGGGTAGGATATATGGAAACTCCCTTTATTTTATATTTAACTTTGCTGTAATCTAAAACTTATTTAAAAATAAATTTTAAAAAACACAATGACATCTTTTCATACCAACTATAATGGCTATTAATAAAAAAAGAAAATTACATGCATTGGGGAGGATGTGGAGAAATAGGAACACCCATTCTTTGCTGGTGGGAATGTAAAATGGTGCAGTTGCTGGGGAAGTTTGGCAGTTCCTCATGAAGCTTACTATAGAAGTGCCATAAGACCCAGTAATTCTGCTACTAGGTATATACTCAGAAGTGTGGAAAGCAGAGTCTGCAACAGGTATTTGCACACCTTTGTTCATAGCAGCATTATTGGCAATTGCCAAAAGATAGAAGCAACTGAAGTGTCCATCAACAGATGAATAGATAAAATGTGATATAGACATAAAATGGAATCTTTTCATTAAAGAGAAATGAAGTCCTGATGCATGTGACAATATGGATGAACCCTGTGTACATTTTGTTGAGTTAAATAAGCCTGGCACAAAAGAACAAATACTGCACGATCTTTCTGATATGAGTTAATTATAATAAGCAACCAAATAAGCAAAGTTTGTTTAATATAAGTGAACAGTTGCTATTGGGGTTAGAGAATGAGGAGGAGTTGTGCTTAATTTGAACAGGATTTGTATATAGGTTGATTGCAAAGGTTTGGAAATGGATGATGGTGATGATAGCAAATTATTGTGAGTGCAATTAAGAGCACCGAATTACATTGGTGAATGTGATTAAAAAGGGAAATGTTAGGTCATATATGTAACTAGACTAAAATTTAAAGGTAAAAGATAAGACTGAGTGACCCAGTGAACCTTATTGTAGATGATCGACTACAATTCATAGTAGAAGTATAAGAATATTCTCTCATGTATATAATGAATGTACAGCACTAATATAAGATGTTTATAATAGGGTGGTATATGGGGAAAAGTACACCCAGTGTAAACTATGGACTATAGTCAATAGTACAATTTTAATAATATTTCATCAGTTGTAACAAATAACTTTTCTACAGTTCTTTTATTTTTAAAGAAGCTTTAGATTACACGAATGTTACCTAAAAAATATAGGGGATCCTCATACCACCACCCTCTCCCATTTCTACACTTTCCCATATTAACAACATCTTTCATTAGTGTGGAACATTTGTTACAATTGATGAACACATAGTGAAGCATTGTTACTGACGATGGATTATAGTTTACATTATAGAATCCTCTCTGCTCTGTACTATTTTATAGGATATTCCAAAATGCATAGTGGCCTGTATCCATCATTACAATGTCATGCAGGACAATTACAATGTCCCAAAAATGTGCCCATGTTACACCTTTTCTTCCCTCTCCCTCAGAAACTCTGTGGCCACTTCTTTTCTTTCAATGAAAAAAGTTCTTCCATTCCTAGAATAGTAATAAGTTAATAAGTGAATAATAATCAGTTGACTTTAGTCCATTGTTCATTCCCCAACCTTGAGGATATGGGGATGGTGATGTCCACTCTGTTTCTATTGAA
Source organism: Cabassous unicinctus (assembly GCA_029593785.1). Taxonomy (NCBI): domain Eukaryota; kingdom Metazoa; phylum Chordata; class Mammalia; order Cingulata; family Chlamyphoridae; genus Cabassous; species Cabassous unicinctus. The sequence goes on from JAQZBX010020362.1 coordinate 6,854, forward strand.
AGGGGACTTAGATCTCATAGGGCAGATGGATGGAACTACCTTGCTTGCAGTTGCAGACACTCTCTGTTACTTTTTATGAGCATTTTCCATGATCATTTCATTGTTAGTTGTCACAGGTGACTCCAATGAACTGGAGAGTGTGTGCTACAACTCTTCTGAAATTCAAGACTTAACTGGCACATGAAAAGACCAAAGATTTAAGTCTCTGAGACATATATTTAACAAGCACAGTGGTAATTATAGATTCAAGTGAAAGGGATGGAAGAGCCATGTATAGGGAAACTATGAATGAGTCTAACTCTGTTATACTGGGGAGCATAAATTCCAATGTAAGGCCCACAGACAGGGTGCTGAACGCCTGATCTTTCCTGCCCTTTAAAAAGCAGACAATTATTTTTAAAAGGCTGTGTTGGTTTCAGTCTTTTGTGGATGCCAGAAAGTTATGTTCTTAACTTGTTCCATTCCTGTGGGGTAAGAACCCTTTGATTGGATTGATTCAGTTGAGGGACATTTGATTGGGTTGCTTCAAGTGAGCTGTAGCCCAGGGTGGGTCTTAGTATTTCTGCTCTAGTCCTTTATAAATGGGAAATAGGAGGCTACAGAGACAGATAAAAGAGCTGCAGAAACAGAAAGAAACACCCAGAAGCTGAGATAGAAGGCCCTGGGAGCCAGAAGATGAAATCAATAGAACATAGATACTGAGAGAAATCACTGAAGCCAGAAAATGAAAACAATGAGCCCTGGAGGAGAGCTGAGAGCTGAGCCATGTGCTTGATCACCAAAGCTGCAGCTCAGGGAGAAAGTATCTCCTGATGATGCCTTGACACTTTCACAGCCCTGTAACTGTGAGCTTATAAGTTAATAAACCCCATTTTAAAAACCAATGCATTTGTTGTTTATTGCCTTGGCAGCCTTTGGAAAACTAAAACAAGTACTATCCTCAAGAGGAAAAATGTTCCACAGCAATTCAAGATCTTGCTGGATGAGTCCTGTATTTTACGCATGATTGTTCTGTGTATCCACAAATTCTCTAATAAAACAAATACCAAAAAAACTAAAGGATTTTAAGTTGAATTTGTGGTTCTGGACAAACATAGTCAAGACAGAATTAAATAATCCATTTTAAGGACTATATAAAATTTATACTATCTCTGTTAGGTAATTAATTTTTAGCCTCATTAAAACTCTTTAATATTATCAATCATCACTAATATCTTATTGAAATCAGTATGATATGAGTTTAATCATTTAAAAAAATATGTTTCATGCAGTGTTGCTAAACCTGCTCTATGTAGGAATTTCTTATATCTACCACATCAGGCCTATGATTTCATCAAGATTTAAGAGAATACCTAAGACTCTTATATGTATTATACAATCCTATAAGTATGAATCTGAAAACTGGCTAGATTTATTACTCATGAAACTGTGACTTTCCTCCCTGATGTAAGTAAGCTTCCATCTGATTCACTATGTACGTATATATGTCAATATTTCAAGTCTAACAGTAATGCCAAAATGGGCAAATACTAAGAAAAGTCCTGAAGATTCAACTAGTGAAAAAGTCCTTTACATTATGGTAGGTAAAAAGGAAACTCAACCCTATATAATTACTTCTAAAGTATTATTTAAGAAAATTTACACAATAATAAAATGATTTGTATTAATTATGTAAATTCCAACTGTTATATGTTGATCTTCCTTTGTTATATGTTGATCTCTTTGTTTTAACTTATGTACACAAAATTTCATGTATTTTCCAAGTATATGGCAAAGAAGTGTTTTAAAATAAAAATTATGAATAGAGACAAAATAAAGAATTGAACAACAGTTACAATAAATAACTCACTCTTGAATATTATATATTCTTAATCTAAAGATAACAGAAGTTTCCCTTGTTAGCTTCTCAAAATCAAGGCCTTGAAGCTGTTTTATCCAATTTTCCTATGAAGAGAGCATTTAAGAATTTCTGTTAATGAAAAAAACACTATTACTATGCTGTGAAACTGTGTTTTGACCTAACTTGTGATCTGAAGATGACCTGACTGAGGTGCCAGCCTTTGTTTTGCCCCATCTTGGAAATTTCTCACAGCTGGATGACTTCCAGTGCTGTTCAATACAAAGCACTTAAATTCACATATAGCTAGATTCACCAGCATTAGAGATAACAGACTGGCAACCATCAGATTGATATGATGGTTAATTTTATATATCATATTGACTGTGTTATAGTGCCCAGTTTATCTGTCATATAATGGCATAGATGTTGCTGGGAAGCTATTTTATAAATGGATTGAAATCTACAATCAGATGACTTTAAATAAGGCAGATTACTATGGATAATGTAGGTATACGTTATCCTTTTGGTTGGATGCATTAAATTAACAAAACTGAGGGTTGCAGAATGGAATTATATCTCAAGACTATGCTTGTCACTCTGTCTTGAGTTTGCAAACTAAGGAATTCATGCTCAAGACATCACTATCACTATTACAGGGATTTCCATCCCCCAACATGACCTTCAGACTCATAATTGCCATCCACCCCCCCCACAATCTCATGAGTCAATTCCTCAAAACAAATCATAGATATAAGAAATCTTATATATGTATACTCACACACACACAAATGCCTACATACATATATACACAATCACACACTAACATATATGTTGTTGCTGCTATTTCTCTGGAGAATTCTGACTAGTACCAATTTTGATATTAGCAGAGGAACTTAAACTATAGGGTGATTTTCTTAAGGTGGTCCTGGGGCTTTTGGAATTGGGTCTTAACCTATTCAAATTAAAACAGCTCTATTTCCAGTGGTGAGGAAGACTTTGGCAGTCCATGATGTGATGTGCCAATAAAGCTATGCAAAATATCACTATTGGATACTCCTAATAAAAAATTTATGAGGAAAGTTTCTGTTGACCAGGTATTTCATTTGTGTGAAATTAACAAGTGCAGGGACATTGGGTTGGTGCTCCTAATGTGCTAGAGAAAATGGAGGAACAAAAGGATGAATTCAGGGCTTTAAATTCCCTGTTCAAGCAATACCAGCATGAACATCTTAGAAGTCCTCAGAACAGGAACCAGCAGTGGGAATTCTCAGCCATGGTCCTAGTGAGTTTGCTGCCTGTGACTATGCAAGCCACATATTTTGTTGCCATTTTCCTCATATAGGCCATTATACATTTTGTCAGAAACTATAAAAGTACACAGTGCAAATAGTAAACCATAATGTAAACCATTGACCATGGTTGGTAGCAATGCTTTGATATTGTTTATTAATTATAAAAAAAATGAACCAAAATCACGTAGGATGTTATTGGCTGCGGAGGAGGGGGGGGAGAGGGGCATATGGGAATCCCCTATTTTCTTTTTTTAATTTTTTAATTTTTAAAGAAGCTTTAGATTACATAAATGTTACATCAAAAATAGAGCAGATTCCCATATAACCTCCTCCCTCTCCCCAAAGTTCCCCCATTAATAACACCTTTAATTAGTGTGGTATATTTTATACAATTGTTGAACACATATTGAAGAATTGTTACTAACCATGGAGTGTAGTTTCTATGTGACTTTTCTGTAACTTAAGCTTTTTGGAAAATAAAGTGAAAAAATATTAGACACTGGGGGAACATACAGAAGAAATTGCATATATACATAAAATATAACAGGTCTTATAATGATGAAAGGCACAATGCCAAAAAATGTTTTAGTATTTTTTCATTTTTTGTTTATTTTATAATATTTTAATTTCATTATTATTAATTTTGTTGACTTTGTTTTGGGGGAGCTTTAGATTGCAGAAAGTTCACAACTGTAGCAAGTTCAGACTGCCAGTGTGGGATATCAGTGGTGAAGGGATGTGTCGGGATGGGGCACCTGGGGCATGCCTCTATGGAATATGAATGTGTTTTTATCATCATGGGCTCTTGTCTCGGTGGGTGGTGATGCACAGAAAAACCAATGGAATATTGAATTCCCATTCTGAGGAATCCAGCTACATTCTCTAATAGAGTGGCATGAATATCTAGAGTATGTGCTCAATGCCCAGCAAAGGAGGAAAGATCAATACACCAGGCCCTTAATATTGATGCTTGTACCTAGGAAACTTGTTTTTGTGAAATTGAAACTTAGCCAAGTAACACATATTGACTAAGAGTTACCTCCTGAAAACCTCCTTGGTGCTCAAATTTAGCCTCTCTCTTAGCCAAACTTAGCACATAAATTCACTACTTTCCCCTTCACATGGGACATGACTCCCATGGATGACCCTCTCTGGCACCAAGGGATTATTACCCAGCACCAAATAGCTATGCGTTTGAAAAAAGACCTAGAACAAAAGGGGGAAATATTAAATACAAATGAGATTTTATAGCTAAGAGATTTCAAAGTGAGTCAAGAGTTCATTCCAGTGGTTATGCTTATGCACATTTAATGAGGATCTCATTGATTGCCACAGTTAACAGTGTCTCAAGCAGGGGTGCTCCTGAGGGCTCTAGAGACATCTAGACACTTTAGGAAGGGCAGACAACCCCAGAAAATTGGCACCCCATTGGTGGGCCCTACCTTGTTATATTTGATAACCTATGCTCTCAGTGTAACAGAATTAGATTCAGTTATAATTTTCTTACACATTTTTCTTCTGTCCAATTTATTTGAACCTATGATTAGCATTTTAGTCATTAAATATATGTCCCAGAGACTTATATCTTCCAGCTCTTCAAATGCTGGCTGAACCCTGAATCTCAGCAAAGTTGCAGCCAACAGTTACTCTGAAGTTTATCAGACTCACCCAGTACAACTAACAAAAGGATGACGATGGACGAAGACCATATAAAAAAACAGAGAACATTCACATCTTCAAGCAACACAGTTCCATCCATCTGCCCCATGGGATCTAAGTCTTCTCTTCATGGGAAGCAGAATGGGCATCACCATCCCAAAGTCCTCAACATCAAGGACTGAAGATACATGAGGAGGGCATGCAAGTACAGACCAAAGGAGGCTTATTATTCTAGTAATGGAAGAACTTGTAACCTTGATATAAAGACAGTGATCACCAGAGGTTCTGAGGGGAGGGAGAGAGAAGAAACATTGTAACATGGGTCATTTGGGGGATGTTGGAATTGTTCTGTATGATTTCAAACCAACAGATAAAAGCCATTATACATTTTATCAAAAGGTATAATTCCACTTTACACTGAACCATAAAATTGTGAGGTGCAAAGTGTAAGTCGTAATGTAAACTATAGACCATGGTTAGTAGCAGTGCTTCAATATGCTTTCATCACTTGTAATGAATGTACTATACTAATGAAAGTATTTGTTAATGGAGGAAATTGTGGGAGGAGGAGGGAGTGGGGTATTTGGGAGTCCCCTATTTTTTTTTTATTTAACATCTATCTAATCTAAAGGTCTTTTTTAAATAAGAAAAAAGTGTGGGAATGAAAAGTTATTACTATGTAATTAGAAATGGATATTTGATAAAATCTTCTTTGAGTGTAATTTGATTTTAAATGAGTACTCTTAGTTATATGTTGCAAAAATCCTTCCCATCTTCTGGTACTTTACCCTGAAATATATTTAGTTTTAAAAATATCAAGATTGTTCTAAGAAATTTACAAACTGCTTCTTTCTAGTCACATATTTTGCTTAAATATATTCTTAATCATTTTCTTATTATTTACTCTAAGTGGTTTCCAAACAATATAAAATAAAGAACAATTAAATATTACCTGCATTTCACATAAAGGTAAAATGTAACAAAATTTTCAAAAGTATACTGCTGACAGAAAATTTTAAAAATGACAGAAATTTGAAAAACAAATTATTTGCATATACAGATACCAACAATTGCTTTAGGTAGACAATATTTCTTATTCATTATACAAGTTTTAGTAATCTAAAATTGATATACATAGGAGATTTATGGTAAAATTGATCCACAAAATTTATAGTCAACTATTCATCATGGCTACTGTATTTAACATGAACTATTTACTCTACAAATAATAACATGTAATTCTATATATAAACAAATCATCCCACCACTTATAAGTGTAAATTGAATAAAATACAGTCTTAGAAAGTTTTGGTAAAGTTAAGTAAACAATTCTAATTGTATGCTATTCAAATAGATACATCTAAGATAGAGAGATATAGAATATTTTATAATATAAAAGGAAATGAAATTATATAACAAATACTAACCTAATAAGACAATTAGATTTCCTGACAAAATAAACCTTTGCAATAAAATATCAATTTCATTAGGATAGATATTATTATTTTATAAAAATTTATTTTGCTGGTTGATACAAAAAAATCTAAAATTGTTATCTCATCACAGGCAGATTTATGCCCAGAGACTTATTCACCCCCATACCTGAACTCAATGGACCTCTAAAACTCAGAATAGCAAGACAATAAATTTGTATTTTTTTAAGTCACCAAGCACGTGAAGATTTGTTACAGTAGCAATAGGAAATGAATACAACATGGAACATTAAAGCCATTTGATATGACCATGACTAAGGCCATTTTCCAGGCAATTATCTCAGTGGTAAGAAATATTTTCAGTGGTGTGAGCTGGCATGTGGAGCTCAGATTCTGATAAATTCACCAATATCCAGACTTTCAGTCCCATGTAAGTGCTTCCCTCCATAATCTAGGATAATCACATAATGTGCTTTCACTTTTCTGTTTGCTTGATTTGGGTAGTTAGTAAGTTCTGTAGGGTAAACATTCCCTTTCTGTTGTAACCAATGTGCTTTAAAGGGCATACTTGGATCTGATTTTCATTTTCAACATGAATATAATTAGGTAATCCTGGTAAGGCATAATAAGTGGCTTTCCTTTGCAAGATTACTTCTTCAGGGATTTCCAGGAAGGATAGAAGAGCCTCATCATTCAAGCCCAGAGGGAGTGCCTCATCTAATAAGAGGGATTTCCTGGAGGTTGGGATTTAGGGTACTTACAGTCCTCAGGCATTCTCTCAGATATTTTCTTTCAGACTCTAATGCTACTACCTTTACCAGCCCATGCCCTAACTTCCATTAAGACACTTGCTTAAGGAGTTAATTCATCTGGTGATTAGCATTGTTATGGCAGGTTCTACATTTTTTTTTATTTGAGGCTTAATCTGATTGTTCCTAAATATTTTAACATCTTCAACACTATTAGGTGAAATCACTTCACTTAATAATCTCTGATTTCCTCATGTCCTCTCTACTGACACTAAGCTCTCCAAAGCATTTTCTCCAATCCCATGCTTTAAATGTATTCAGACAACAGAACTGATAAAAAAAATTAAATCAAAGGCATATTTGTTCAACTAAATAATTAAATAGGATTCTATTTATAAATGTATAGGACTATATGAAAATATGTAGCATCCCACATTAGAAATAATATCATTCAATGTAGCTTTTATTTGTGAATTTATTAGAAATTCCTAATTTTGTTTTTAAAAGTTGTTTAATATAATAAGATCTTGATAAGAATCACCATCAAGTTTGTTAGCTTGTAGATTTCAGAATCAGTCAATTTTCTTCTTATGGACAGAGATGTTTGCCATAATTAATATTCTGTGAAGAACTCTCTTATTCTGACTTTTTTATTTCACATGTTTGATTTGCAAGTTCACAAATTTTACTATACACTTATTGTTCATGTATGTTCATGTGTGAATGCTATACTTCAATAAAGTTCAAAAATGTTTTACAAAGCAACAACTAATCAAAACAAGATGGCATTGGCATAAGGATAGAAATTGAATATAGAACAATGGATTACAGTTGAGAGTTCAGAACTAAACCCATACAGGTGTATTCAATTGATTTTGATATGGTGAAAGTCCATTCAATGGGGAAGGAATAATCTCTTTAATAAGTGGTGCTTGTACAAATGAATATTCTCAAGGAAAATAATCTTAACTCAAAGTGAATTGAAAACCTCAATGTAATAGCTAAAACTCTTAGAAAAAACATAAAGGTTAAATGTATTTTTTAAAACATTTTTTTCTTTATTTTCAAGGAACAAATTACATAAATGTTGCATCAAAAATATAGGGGATTCTCATATACCCCATCCCTTTCCACTCCCATACTTTCACCCATTAATATCTTTCATTAGTACAGTACATTTGTTACAATTCATGAACATATATTGAAGCATTGTTACTAACCATGGTCTATACTTTACATTATGGTTTACACTTTGCAATGCACAATGTTATACATTTTGACAAAATCTAAAATAACTTGTATCTGTCATTGAAATATTACACAGAAAAATTTCAATGTCCCCAAAATGCCCCATGTTACATTTATTCTTCACTCTCCCTCCTTCTCAGAACCTCTACTCATTACTGTCTTTATATCAGTGTTTCAAGAACTTCCACTACTAGAATAAAAATAAGTCTAGTTTAGTCCATAGTTGCATTCCCAACTTATTTTTGTTTATTCCTCAATCTTGAGGATTTTAAGATGGTGATGCCTACCGTGCTTTCAAATGAGATTGGGCTTAGGTCCTATGGGGCAGATGGATGGAACTGCCTAGCTTGCAGTTATAGATACTCTGTTTTTTGGGATGGGTGTGGTCCATCATCATCCTTTTGTTAGTTGTCCTGAGTGAGTCCGATGACCTTCAGAGTAGATGTTGGGTGAAACTCTGGTGAGATTCAGAGCTCAACCAGCATATGAACAGCCAGAAGATTTAAGTCTCTGAGACACATATTTCACTAAAGTCCTAATTATAGGTTTAAATAAATGGGGCATAAGAGCCATTTGTAGGAAATTTATAAGTGAGTCTCATAGAGGTTCAATGTTAAATCTTTACTACTCTGGATTTGGAAATGAATTCTTAGATATTATACAAACACAAAAAACAAAATTTAAAAAATTAAATAAAATGGATTTCATAAAAATTAACCTTTATTTCTTCAAAGTACACAGTCAAAGAAGTATATAGACAATACACAAGAATGGGAAAAAATATTATCAAATCATATATCTGTTAAGGGCCTAGTAACCAGAATGTATAAAGGACACATTCATTCAAAAAGAAAAAAGATACAAATCCCATTAAAAAATGGTCAAAAGTCCAGGTTAGACATTACTCCAAAAAAGATATTAAATGACTGACAAGCACATGTGAAGATGCTCAATTTCATTGGTCTTTAGAGAAATAAATATCTTGAGAGATATTTTTCCTAATAAAATAAAAAAACATAATCATAGCACTATACATCATAAAGAATGAACATTAGAGTAATCTGTGGACTATAGATAATAGTGTAATTATAATAACATTTTCAGCTGTTATAACAAAGTTACCACACTAATACACAGTTTTAAAAATAGGGAGCCTGCTGTGGGAGGAGTATAAGGTAACTGTGCTAGTTCTGCATGATTTTTCTATAGGCCTAAAAATTCTCTAATTAAAATTGAGAAAAGAATTAGCAATTTAAGAAACCTATCAAAAGTGGTTAATATGAAAATGTAAATTGCTTTAGTCTTTATGGGTTTAATGAACTTGGGTCTATATTTTTGTATGTAATTAAAATTAATTAGTAACTCATTTTTTCTGTATCTATCTCTATGATGATTGTTCACCTTGAGAAGCTAAATGTTTTTCTGTGATACTTTTATAGCAAATATCTCTTAAATTGCCACCTATCACTAATTTGCTTTTACACTTACCATACTTTATTGTCAACACCATGTTTTGTTGATAAAATTGTATTACTCAGTTCCAAAACCTACTTTATTTCCAGACTTCATATAGACTCATTTACACAGTGGAAGTAGTGTCCATGTTGCCTCAGAACACATGTTCTTCCTTGCTCTTGTGGTCAGCTTTGAGCACCTCAAAGCTGACATGGGCATGCCAGGGAGGGAGATGTTCAGGGACTCTTTGAAGTTTCAAATCTATATTCTATTCTTTTTACCTTTCCCTCACAAACTGTGATGGCCTAATGTCTTAGGTTGCTTTCCTTTTTTTATCCTCCATCTCCCAGGTCAAGATGTTTCATCCACTGCTTCTCAGGTAATTTTAAAATTTAATTAAATTTTCTTATGAATGTTAAATAAACATGATTTTCTCCAGAGAGCTATAATTATTCTTTACTTGCAGTTCCTGAATGGATTTATAGGAACCTTTCACATTTAAAATAATTTACTTGACAAATTTTATACAGTAAATTTTATACAGTTTATACAGTGCTTTAACTGAATCAGATGTCTACCAGGTTCTCATTCACGTGGTCTCATTTTTGCCAAAGTCTCTTATTTCAATTTTCTAAATTATAGCAAAAACAATTGAAAGAAAATAAATTTACACTCAGAATCCTATCACCATAAAACACTAATTCTTTTTAGAACCTCATATTCCTTTCCAATTCTTGTGTGTAGGAATTAACCTTTATATTTAGGAACATAGAGGAAATCAATAACATGGAAAAATGTATTCCTATTAGTTAATGTGTACCATCTTAGTGTTTTAATTTCTATTTATTTGTCTATGGAGTTGAAAATGTGTTTAAATTCTAAGTTTTATTGTCATATATTACCTTCTGAGAATTTATTTTTATATAACTTGACTAATTACTTAGGGCCTGATGGCCACATATATTACTGATCAATATGTGAGACCTAAAGTGTATAATTTATGGGAGCATGTGTACCTCAGTGGTTGAGGCTGCTTCCCATGTATGAGGTCAGATTGGGCCGCCATACCTCCTAAAATATATATATATATATAAATAAATAAGTAAATAATTGTATATATATATATATATATATATATATAGAGAGAGAGAGAGAGAGAGAGAGAGAGAGAGAGAGAATGCTTTCTTTTCTCCAGATATATAATAGTGTCTTTCTTTTTTCTTTCACTTTTTGGGGAGTCCTAAAAGTAAAACATATAGTAGCATGAAGCATAGAACACGGTGCTAAAATGAAGTCTCTAGGACGGGAGGACCTGGGGTGGAAAATTGTTTTTTTATTTTTTATTTTTATTTTTGAGGTATTAAAACGACATCCTTTGGGCCAAAAACACAGATGGATGGAGAGGCAGTACACTTCAGTTTTTATTTAATAGATGATCCTGGATCTTTGATTTCTTTTCTCTTTCTGCTTCGCAGGAAAACAAGGATGGCAATGGTTATGAAGAAGTAACAATCAATCACAGCCGTTTTCAGAGATCCTCACTGAGCTCCGATGATGGTGCATATGAAAATATCAACTCCACCACAAAGAGAGTGAGGCAATTTAGGGATGGGTCAGAAACGGTATGTGCCCTGCTCAGGACCACGTGTGTTCCAAGGCCTTCACCAAGCACACACGAGCATGATTATGAGCTTGTGTTTCCCTCCTAGAAACCCTCATGTGGCCCGGTTATCTGCCATGCAACAAACATGATCCAGAATAAGGGAGTCTGGGGAAGTACAATAAGTAGCCACAGATATACGTTCTAGAATCTTCTATTCAGTCCTGCTATGCCATTAGAGCATACCAATATTTCCATTCCTATTTATTTCATTTTTGAGGTGTAATCTACTCAATGAACTTCTATTTTTTTTAGAAGATCAGAGAAATTTATTTTTTATAATGGTAAAAACTGTGTTAGTAATAGTTTAAAATGGCCCTTAAACCTAAATTATGATTTTGAATGCCCCACAGTTCAAACATATAGAACTACCATTAAGCTATTATTTTATTTTTAAAAAGCAACACAAGGCAATAGAAATTATAGTTTTTTGTCCTGATTTTCAAGGAAGTTAAGCACAGCAGATAGTGTTACAAACTTTCCTTCTAGAATAAGGCAAAGTGTACTGTCAAGCTGCATGTTTAAAAACAAATCCAATAATTGATATTTTTGATGGGGGTATGGGGCTGAAAGACTGAAAATGAAACAGAATTGAGATCTTATTTCTAATATGATAGGAAATTAAAGCCTACTCATGTATTATTCCTACTTTTCTGAACCTTAAAATAAAATTTTATAGCAGAAGTTTTCTGGTAGAGTTGCCATAAATTTTAAAATTTTATTCTAAGAGTAGTTCGTTTTGGAAGAAAGATCAGTCCTTTAGAAGGAAATTAATTAAATTTGTAGTATGACTAACCTGTCACAATTAACAAAATTTTCCTCTATTTTTTCTACTGCATAGCTTTTTCTACATATTAAATTATAGATACTATAATAAAGTAATATAAAAACCTCAGTTAGTATTATGATATAGATGACTGTAAACTTAAAGATCAGGAAAAGGACCTTAAAAGTGGCAGTGTTAACGAGGGTGAAACTAGGTGAAGGGTTGTAGGTGTTCACTCTATTCATCTATCTTTCTTGTACGTTTCAAATATTTCAAAATAAAAACATAGAGGGAAAAAAGAGCTTTAGCCATCAGTAGAAGACATGGAAGCAAAACACATGAAGGATCAACTTAAATTTTTCAACAGAGCCCATCCTGAAACAACATTATTGCTCATCATTGACAACCACTATTCACATTCAGCTTCTTCAGGTAACTCAGTGGTCACATAAAAGTTCTCATCATGACATCTAAGAGAGCTACTGTTTAGAGTAACCACAAAATTTCAAGATTTAAAAAATAAAAAGTTGGGTAAGCACTAATGCTACTAAAGTGTGATTACTCAAAGTTCCACTAGTAACCAAATTTTAATGCTTAAGATAATCAACTCCATTTTCCATGAGTTGGGAACTTGCATTTAACTCCTATAAGAAATACCTATTAAGATGAAACAATTTTAGTCCTTATGAAGAGCTCTTTTGATCCTGGTGGGGAAGAAACAATCTCATGAACCATGTACAGATCCTCAGAGGATAAACATCATGTTGAAGCATAGCAGCTTTACAGCGTCAAGGGAAACTTTCCCCTCACCACATGGCAGTGGCTTCCCTTCTTGCAGGCCGTCCTCCTGTTCCGGTAGTCCTCCAGAAGCACTTCTCTCTAGTTCAGCTTCCACATGACCTGGAGGGGTGTCTCTGGGAGCTAGGGTCTGTCCTCCCTCTCCTTGGCCGGCGCTGGCTAGTAGGTGGATGCTCTGGATTTAAGACTCCTGCACTGGACCTCCACAGGCAGCCACGGCTGCCTCAATGAACTCCTTAAAAATATAAAACTGGTGGGTGGCCAGGCCTATCACTAACCTGATATTTACTTCAATTTTGTTTTCTACGTGCTGGAGGTTCTTTTTTGTAAACGTGTACAATATAGATTTTGGTATTGGTCTGAGAGGAGTATGTCAGGTCATATAACAAGATGAAACAAATCTGGAGTAGTTGCCCATCTTTAGCCTTTCTCAAGCAACAATTTGGATGATTCTGTTAAAAGGTAAGTGTGAAAAGTGGAAAATAAGTGTACATGCACAGCTTTATTCACGGCATACTACTTTTTTTTTTTTCTAAACCTGTAACTAGTTACTACTACTACTAAAAAGATGAATATTATCTGGACTTAAAATTTGAGCAAGCTTGTGAATAATCCATCTTTTGGCATTTTTATTCCCAAGACATTTTTAAATGATATGCCAACTTCCTAGGCAAGATGCAAAAGTCTTAATCGGCAAGCTATTTGTGATATGTTTTTCTCTATACTTACTATCTACTGATATTTTGGTCATTGGCAATTATAAATCAGAAGATCTTCATCTAAATTATCTGTGTTACACAAGTCTTGGTTTTCTACCCTTGAGTAATTTTAGTAATCATTTGTGGTGATTTCAATGTGCAGAAGAATAATTTAATAGAAATCTTGTGATTCCAGAAAATCCACCTGTTAAAAATATGCCAATCTTGAAGAAATCAGCCAAATTTAGGAAATGACAAAATTATTTACTCTATATATTCTTTTATAGTTATTTCAATATATAATAAATATCATATTTAAAATAAGATGAGTAATTTTACTTTGCTTAGCCACCTGGAATTATAGCAGAATGGACAATGGACTAACGAATACTATTGTCTAATAGAAAGAACATTGAAATTAATTAATTATTTATTAACTATAGGCCATGGGCATGTTATTTAATCTTTCTGAGATTCAGTTTCTCAACTAAGAAGAATGAAAAATATAACCATCTTATGTGGTTGTGAACAGCAATAAAAATCAGTATTGTAATAGTGCTTTTTAACCCACAAACTGCTTTCTAAAGGCTAATTTAGTTTATTATGCATGTAAATATTTACAATTTTTATATTGATATTTTAATCAACTTCACTGAGTTTTGATTACCTACAGCAAATACAACCACTTTAAGTGTATACTTAGGTGAGTTTTGTCAAATGCATTCACATATGCAGTCATCACCTCCATCAACAAATAGAAATTTTTGGTCATCTCAGATAGTTCCATAATTCTCTTTTCAGTCAATTCTCCCAATCCTAGCAACCACAGATCTGTTTTGTATAACTATGGGTTAAATCAGTTGTTTACACCTTTCTATGGTTGAGGAGTATAATATTGTATGTATGTACCATAATTTGTCAGTCAAATCATGTGGTGATGGGCATATGCACATGGGGTTTTTATAACTTTTGGCATTATGAATAAAGCTGGTATGAATATTTTTAAATATATGGGGTTATATGGTAAGTGCTTGTGTAACTTTATAAGAAAGAGACAAACTTTTCTCCAAAGAGGTTATACCATTTACATGCATATCAACAATTTATGAGTTGTAGTTGTTCAATATTTTTATCACCAACCATAATCACAAATCTTGGGCTATGACAATATTTTAATTAAAGCACTTCTAATGGATGTACAATGCTAAGATAGCATCCCAATTTAATTTGTAGTGTCCTGATGATTTTACTTTAGTATAAGCCATGCTTCAAAGAAATTTTGCACTTATTTCCTGAGAACTAATCAGTCAATTTAGGAGGAGTCATAACTTTATAATACTGAGAGTTCACATTCCAGAATATATTGTATAATATCATGCATTTTTAATTAGTTCATGTTCTCATTAGTGTAGTGCTAGTTCATGTATATTCTTCATGTGTATTAAGAACATCATAAAAATTATTTCTGTGCATTTTCATGTTGTGGCATTTATGACTCTTCTAAACTTAGAATTCCTAGTTTTATATTTAAGTATTATTCTATTATATTTTATATTTTAATGTTATAATTAATAACATTACTAAATTATACAAGTGTGTCTAACAGTTTCAATTCACTTTTCTAAGTTTTCTAAATAAATATTTTATCTAGGCATAATGATATTTGCTTATTATTTTTATAATTTATGCCTATATTTTTGTTTCACTTTGTTGTTAGAATTCCCCAAATAAGGTAAAATATTAACAGAGCCAGATGCTATGTTTTTCTGATTTTATTGAAATATTCCTCAGATTTGTTCATTGATGTTTTTTTAAAATTTGATTAACAAATAACACACATACCCTCATGCTTTGGTGCATGTGTGCACAAATAGAAATGTAGACATGTTCATATCAAGAAAGTTTTATTCTTATATTTTACTTAGAATATTAATCAGAGAGTCACATTGAATTAGATTAGATTAATTTTGTGAATGCTGCTTTATTAGCAGTATAGTTAAGTTTGCATTGACATTTAAATTTCTAAAACATAATAGGTTTTCCTTGTATCAAGTATAATTAAGATTAAGATAGCATTTAGGGCATATCAGAAACCATGAAAGACAATAGCATGAACAAAGATTTATGCTTCTTTAAAAATAAAAAAAAAATTAAAAAGATATTTTGATTTGAAATTTAAAATTTAAAAAGAACCAGATGCCAGATATAGTTTCACTCTAGAAATCTAATTACAGTTTCTTACATAAAATCACAGGAAAGGAAGTTAAGGGGCCATGAGCCATCTGACCTCAGGGAAGCCATTAGCAGTTTTCAATTGCACACCTTGGTAGCTCTATAGCCTACTCAAGGTGGGAAACTAGATCTCATTTTTGGGAGCAGGCACATCTCATCAATCCTGGTTATGAGGAACAAGCCCATAGTAATGTGCCCAGACTCTCATTGGTCTTTGATCAAGTATAGTACAATTTATTGAATTTATATTACAAGGAGAATTCAAAGCAAGAAATTAAATCAAGTGTCTTAAGAAGGAGTGAAAACCCCTAAGAGGTTGTTACCCTTCTTGCTTTAAGCTATTTTATTCCACAGAAATTTTAGTTGATACATAAAACTAGAAACAATGACCAAGTTTACATACTTGATCCATCTTCACCAATATTAGATTTTTATTCTTTATCTTTCTAGTAGGTGATCAATAAATGCAATATTTTATTAGCAATTTTAAGGGTATAAATATTGCCCATTTTTTCCTATTTTAGCCTATGTTTATATCTTCCTTAGTAATTATCTTCTTTATGCCACAAACACATTCTCCACAGGAACATTCATTGTTTTCTTGAATATAAGAAATTTAAGAAATTATTATTAAATTATTGGATACTTGTTTTACATGTCACACATATTTTCCACATTTTAAAATTCTTTTTTAAAATTTTTAAAAGTTGAATTTTTTCTTTTTATAAAACATATTTTAATTTTTGTGTGATGTGTCTCAACAGCTTTGTATTGACATAATTTGATGCTTGCTGGAGACATAAAAATCCAATACAGCTACATATTCATTGTAGACTTAATACTTGATCAATAAAACTTGCCCTCTTTTGCCTGTTTCATGGTTTTTAATCATGAAATCAGAATTTTACTGCATTTTTGATAAATCAATTATTTTCTATTCTTTTATTTCTAGTTTTTATTGACTTTATTTTAGTTTTATTTCATATTCATAAATTTAATATAGGTGATATATTTTTGAGATAAGGTTTGTTTTTTTCTTTTTCACTCAGACTGGGGCCTGCCTATTTTGATTAATCGGAAAATTCCTCTTGCCCTGTGTTCTGCTTTAAGAGACTGATTTACTTATTGAACTCATCTTTGTGAGCACCTATTATAGGTCTGGCCTGATATGATTTGTCTCCTTTCACCTTGTTTTAACCCTTTCTTTATGTAATATGTTATAGTTGTTTCTTCTTTGCCTTTTTCTCCATTAACTGATTCTTTCCTTTTTAATTTACCCTGTATTTGAGAAGTAATTTCATCTGGATATTATTTGTATTTTTTAATCTTTAAGTAAAGTTCTTATTTCATCACCGTATCCTTAGAAATTGAAATACCTATTTCTTGAGCAGTGAGGAAAAAAATACTCTTTAAATTTCTTCCCTGACCCTTTACCATATCATGGATTTCATGATGAACTATAAGACTTTTCATTATTCTATTTTTAACATTTATTTTCTTATATCATGTATTTTTATAGAAAATCCTAATAGACAGAACATCAGGGTACACCTACCATCACATTTTCCCACCAGCCAGCATTGGCACTCATATGCTCTGTTTTTCACATGTTTTGATGGCTGAAGTTTTCAGACTCCTTATATATCTAGTTCTCTCACTTCTGGCCTAGATCACAGCTCTCTTACCACCTCAAGGAGAATGCTCAAGGAATTCATTCTCTCCCCTGCATCATTAATATTTTTCTTTATAGAAGATCATTTGATCACTGTAATGTGTTGTGTTCTAATTTTTCAAAATCCTTATTTTATAAGACCTTGCTCACTAGTTGCCACTTCATTTATTTTCTTTCTTGTAACAGAGATATCTTTACTTGATTACATCAATTCATCCATTAGTTACCACTCCAGAAATACTGGTTGTGCCAATTTACCATTGACATCCTCTTTGAAAAATTCCATGTATTGGTGCATGTCTTCCTTGACATGGCAATGACATTTGGCATATTCATTCATTCTTTCCACTTTGATATTGCTTCCTTAATTGACTTTCAGGATATCACATTTGCTTTGGGGGGTGGGAGTAGATGTTTGATTAAAGTTCAATTTTAGTTGCTCCACACAGACTCTCTATTACTCAAGTTTGGAAACTCTAATGTTTCTAGACAACTATTCATTTCTTTTATTCATATATAATTGTACATAATAGTAATATGAGTAATAATATTAAACATATTGCCAATTTTAGAAACATGATGAGTGACTCTGTGCCACTGTCTGATAACAATGTAATAATATTTAAAAGTACAGGTAAAATAATTCTAAAAGAACTCTATATTTAGAAACTAAAGCATACATGCTCACTCTCAGTTCTGAAGTTTATGATTGTGTAGATGAAATAACCTGTAGTCAAATGATTACTGCCAGGCTTCTGCAGAAAAAGTAATACTACACTACAACACAGAGTGATATGTTGCTTTGTAATCAGAGACTGTCTTTGATTGAGAAACTCAGGAGGACTTTGTAGGAAAGCAACATGTGAGCTAAGCCTTTTGCATTTTTGTATGTGTGCATGTGTGTGTCCATGTGTAAGTCATAGGCATTGCTAGAATTTCCTGTTTGTTTATTCTGAATTTCTATCCCTTTCCCAGAGAGGGGGATCTTGTGTGACACTATCCATCATCTCCCAATTTGTTTTTTATCCAAAATTATATTCCATTGCCATTTGTGGTTATTTTTACATCTCAGTTTCAGTGTCTTGACTAAGATAAATTTGCACTTTAATTCATTTGTGTATTTATTCCTTTTGGATACTTTTTGGTAAGCCTCATTCACTGAGTTTATAATCATTTTTATATACCTTCATAAGGTCCTCTAGTAGGTCCTTTTTACACTTCTGGTATCTTTATTTAGAATGATTGGGGTGATTGTAGCAGTTTTGTGAATTTCTAGAGAAGACAAATCCTGAGGCACATTTTGAAGAAGGTTGTGATTTCCAAGTTCAGTTGATGCCAGGTCCCAACGAGTGATCTTATCTGCATCTGGAAACTGCAACTATTTTTTAAACAAACAATTAGAACAGAGTGATAAAAATATCTGCCCTATATGCCTCCTTTCCCCACAGTTATTCCTAGCTGGCAGTGTACTAGTGAATGCAGATATTAATTGCTTCCTTGGGATTCTTTGCCCCAGGGACCTCAGCCAGTAAACACAACACATATCTCTCCTTTTGATTTCCTCACTCTCTCATGATTTTAGAGAAAAAGAAGATTCCACTCCTTTTAGGAGCTTACACATTTCTTCATTCTTGCTGTGTGCTTTTCAACTTCAGGTAAAAGATGGTAAGCTTTCTGCCAAGAAAGCCTACATTTTTCTCTCCATCTGCAAGTATCCCTAAAGTCTTCAGGTAAAACGTTTATGGAGACAAAGTCAATTATTTGTCTATGGCTACTTTATCAGAAATAAATCATTTAAATAAGTAATTAAATACTCTGCTGTTAATCAGATTAAAGAGAGGTAAATATTATTTTTTAAGTATTTTACCAGACACATATATGTGTTACACTTATTTGAATTGACTAAAAAAACTATTTGTATAGATATCCCATACTATTAATTAGTCACTTAAATTCATGGAGGAAGTGCTAATTAGAAAGTGTAATATCTGAATACAATGCTAATATTGTAAACAACTGTGCCCTATTTCAACATATGAATGTACATTTTTCTGTAGAAGAAAATAACTTAATGGATCATTTACAATTAGATTAAATTTTTAGGAACTATAAAGCAATTGTTTATGATATCATTAAGAGTGTAAAAATGGATTATGTTATAGCCATAAATAATTTTTGGAGTGATCAGCCCTACTTTCATTTTCAACCTTATTCTATATTATGGTCTTGTTTAAGAGTTTCCCTTGCCAAGAAGAAACTTGCAGATGGAAGTTTCTGACATAGCTGCAACCATGATGCAACGTCTCTGTGCACCTTAACTTGGTTCAGAGGGAAAATCTGTGGAGGTGAATGTCTTTCAAGTTATCTAATTTATTCATGAAGAACTCTGTTAATTTTGACAGGATAGAAAATTGAGTCAGAAGACAACAATCTTTTATTTTATTTTTAGAATGAGTTAAGTGTAGGGAAAATGTGAGATTGGAGGACAAACAATAAGTGTGTGAGTTTGCATGTATTTGTGAATTGTCTGGTTAGAGATGATGACTAATGCCATTAGGTAAATGAGATTGGCAGGAAATAGCTTGTAGAAAAAGGAAAGCAGAGAGATGGAAAATACATATTTTCTATGCAAGTCTTGGCTATATAGCTTTTAAAACATATTTATTGCTTTTTCCTGCAAGAGTCTTATAACATGCATGGTAAAGGTAACTGTAATATAGGGAAACAGTAGGTATAAAAGTCAGTGTGTCCTAAATACAGAATGACTGGTAAACACACGCAAAAACTCAGAAGCTCACAGAGCAATACATACATTAAAATAGTATTGATTTAAATATTTTATAAACTGAGAAGCTGCTGCATGTTTTTATCTTGGAAGAAACATGATAAAGAGTCACATTTCAATGAATTATTCAAATCTGATTCAGCATGATGGCAGTAGGACAGGATTATTAGAGATACAGGAGGCAGAAGTTGGGGTCAAATATGAAACTGCATTTTCAATTGAAAAGCCTGGAAAAGAATATGCAGTATTTTCAAGGAAGTCATCAAAAAACTTTTGTGGTTGGAACTTGGATTCACTGCTAGATAGATTAAATTAAAGGTGATATTAGAATATGCATACATAAACACAGACATACTATAGTTTCATAATCAAAACTGATAAAACAAACTGAACATAAATTCATGGCGTCAGAAGTGATTGGGTGAAACATTTGAGAAGAACTGACATGAAGAGCAGAAAACAGATATTGAGAACAGTGAAATGACAATAATGGGAAGAGGAATAAAATTCAATATAGAAAAGGGAAATCTTTCATGGTGGAGGTAGAATTAAACTGTCAAGAATTTCATAATGGTCAGAGTTTAAAGAATAAAAGCACAGTGATTAACATATGAAGGTGAAGAGAGCAGAAAGGACAAAAGGAAGTCTATTAGCACTGCTAAGTTCTAAAACTAAGGAGCTACATGTATGTTTGGAGGCAGAGGTAAAGAAACAGGAAAGAAGAAACAGAAGGAGCGCAGGTACGATGGACACGCTCAGGGACAGAGTCGGACGTGACTTGACCAGATTCCCCCCAGATCGCGCTTCCAGCGGCCGCAGGCAGCTCGGCTTCAGCGATCTACGCCGCCGGAGGCCGCTTCTGGTCCATTATGGGTGGTGAACCCCCACTGCGGGGGAACCCCCCTGCCCAGCCAGTCGCCAACAGCCAGGCAGCCCGGGGAAACCGCCCTCCTAGGGTGCAAGCGAGATGGCCACGAATTGACTGCGTCCCCAGGCCCCGCCTTTCGCAGTGTTCCCGCCTGGTCGCCAGAGCCCCGCCCCTGCAGGCCCGGAATGGCCCTGAGATTCGCTCCACATTCCTGTTGGCTGGAACCCTGTCAGTCACCCACCCCGCCCTCTCCGGCACACCCGGCCGGCGCATTCCCATGCGCCAGCAGGACCACGAGTTGATTAGCTGCCGGCGCTGTCCGTCATGGTGTCTCAGAACCTGGCTGGACCTCATTGGTCCCCGGGGCTTGCTGGCGATACCGGCCCAAGTCCCGCCTAGTCCGGGGTCGCGGTGGCTTTAAGAGCTCTGGGGTAGTTTGGGACCCAGGCCACACTGAACTTGTGCACGTTTTCCGGCTGTGACGCTGCTCGGGGGCCCAGGAGTGCACTGAGGAGCGGATTATCTGGCCCACCGTGTGGGCAGGCGGCAGAGAGAGGGCGCACAGCCTCGCCAGGGACCCCGGCCCAGAGTCCAGGCTGGTGGTAGCGGGAAGTTTGCGAAGCAAATTTGGCATCGGGGTAGGGCGCTGAGGCCTGCGGGGAACCCCCCATATGCGCGGAAAAGTGGGGAGAGTGACACTTGCCCTTGCTGCGTTTCAGGAGCCCCCATTCCGCGCCCCCCGGAAAGTTCCTTCTTGCTCACTGTGCGGGGCCGGGGAAGGGGGTTGACACGCGGGGTGGTGCGCGGCGCCAGGCCTGGCAGTGGGCAGGTGAGAGACGTGGGTTCTTGCCCGGGGTCCTGGTCCACCCCGTCTCTTTTCAATTCTTTCCTAAAGGCTTACCACTTTGGCTGTGTAGAAAGAAAAATGACCATCCTGTCACTGAAGGAGAGTAGGCTTCCATACCATCATAGAAAATTTGCAGTTTTAGTTATGAACTACATCCCCACTGTGTTGGCGTGGCCCCATTGGGATCATTCAGAGAACAGAAGTTTGTGCACATGTTACAGGAGGTGTGTTCATCATTTTCACATTCAGTATTCCTTCCACAGTATGGAAATTCCTACAAGTGCCCCTTAAATTTTACAAGAAAATAAGGAAAAGTAATGAACTTATAAATATTGGAATTTCCTCCACCCACTTTATTTCTTCAGCCAGAAATGTATGAGGCATCTTGGACTCTGGTTTTATTTCATGTCAAATCAGCCACTAAAGCCCACTGTTCCTTCCTAGTAAGTCTCATGTTACTTTGCCATTTTTGTAGCCTAACTTAGAAAAGAGTGTCAATTGCTTACTTAAGGTTTTATAAATATTTGTTGAATAGATGAATAATTTTAAAAGAGGGACATGTATTGTGTAGCAATATTAACCTCATTAAATCAGAAGACCTAAGATAATTAAATTAATGATTATAGTTCAATAAGTTGACTAGTAATGATATATTAAATTCAGTAGATTCATTTATTCAATTATTTCATGAATATAAATTGTGCTTTAACTATTTTATTATTTTCCTATCAATTTTATGTGACAGGAAAATTGTACTCAGAAGTAGCAGTGACAGCATGCATCCTTCTTGATTTTAGTCCTAAAGTAATTGTGTTCAAGGTTTTCACAATAAATATGATATTAGAAATAGATTTTCATGGGTAACTCACAAGATAACAGAAATTCCCATTCATCTTTGGTTTTCTGAGAAAAAAATTAAAAATAGTTGTTCAACACAAATCAACATCAACAAGATAAATAAGTTTCTGCATTTATTTGGAAAGTTTTAATATTTTTTTTAAACCATAACTGAGATGAATAGAATTCTTATATTTACAGAATCATGCTTGTAAACCTGGGCTAAGCACTATTTCATCATCATTTTTAAAAGAAATATTTGGCTTGATTTAGTAAGTGTTTTATTTATAGATTTTGAGTCTATGATCAGTGTTCACAATTCTTTCTGGACTAGTGCTTTTCTAGGAATATAATCCTGATGGCCAGTGAAGAATACCATACATGTTGTCTCTACTTTTAAGAAGACTACAGTCTACTGCTGAAAACAATGTGTGATGATTTGAAGCTGGGTGGACACCCAAAAATCATGTCCTTAGAGATAATCCATTCCCATGGATGTAAACCTAATGTAGGTGGGACCTTGTGATTTGATTCCTTCTGTAGTGTGCAAACCAGGGTGGAACTTAATCCTCTTTCTGGAATCCTTTATAATCAGAATGAAAATGGAGATAGACACAGAGAGAAACCCACAGAAGTGCAGAGTGGAAGCCAGAAGCTAAAAAACACAAAACACAGAAGAGAAAGGATCACCAGCAGGTGGTCTGGCATATTGCATTTTGGCAGCCCAATAGAATAAAACAAAATGAAAAATAATTACAAGAGAGAATGATGGATAAGGTAATAGAGAATTTATAGGGGAATGCAGGAATAGGCAGCTGTGGGAAGTGATTTATTCCTAGGGGAAATTGCATTTAATATTTTGACAGTTTGGGGATTGCTGTGGATCCCAGAAAAGATCATGTTCTTAGAGCTAATCCATTCCTGTCAGTCTGGGACCCTTTGATTGGATTGTATTAAGATGGGAGGGTCTTTGATTTGATTCCTTCAGTGAGGCATGATGCAGGGTGTGTTTTAGCCCTCTTGTTGGAGTTCTTTGTAAATGGAAAAACATACAGTGAGACACAGAAAAAAGCAGGGAAGGAGAAACCCCAAAAGGCAGAAAGAGGGAACCCGGAGGCTGATGCTGTCATCAGAGGAGAACAGAGGCCCAGAAAGAGAACCCCTGTGAGGCTGAGAGGGGTCTGGATGAGAGGGGAGAGTGAGCCATTTACTTAACTGCCCACAGCTGAGCTCAGCGAGCATGCTTTGCTTGATGCCTTGATTTGGTCAGAGCTGCCATTATGCACTGCCACATGCCTGATTGCCCACAACGCTAGCTTGTGTGAGAAAGCATCTGTGATGATGCTTTGATTTGGACACTGCATGTTCTCAGAACTGTAAGTTTTAACCTAAGAAATTCCCATTATAAACAACAACCCATTTCTGGCATATTGCTCCCAGTGGGATTTTTGCAAACTAAAACAAATATAAAACCTGGAATGAAGGAATGAAATTGGGGGTAAGTAAGAGGAAATCTGACCAACAGAAATGAGTTGTACTTCTAAGCAACAAGAATGGAGGGCTAGTGAAGTTCTGGTGTATTGGCTCAGTGACCAAATAGGTATCTTTTAAGTAGTAGATAGGGTTCTGGCATGTAAGAAAGGTCATCTCTGTTGGTTAGGGTGAAGGAAATATTTACAATTTTGAGTAGAAATGTGAGAATAAAGAAGGGAGGACAAGGCACAGAGAGTGTAGACAAAGAGAGTAGCTAGTGGCCACCCCTTGGCTTGGAAAGAGAAGGGAAGGAAAAGGGCTTACAAAGTCAATGAAGATTGGGAACTTTGGAGAGGGCTCCCTGGAACATCTTGAAGGGATGTAGCTACTCTCAGAAATGTGGTGTGATGAAGCAAAGGGAAAAAAGAGGAGGAAAAAATGCTCTCCTCTTTATTTCCAAGTTTTCTCACCGTCGTGATTTTCTGGTGCTTTGAATCAGGAATCTTAAGTATAATTCAGCAAGCAACCAAATTGAATAAGGCAGACACAGTCCATAGGGATCAGCTTCCCCTGGCACACACCAGAACAAAGAAGGGTGAAAAATAGTTTGGAATTCAATGAATAAAAGAGTCCCCTGTCTACTTTCTCTGTGCCCTGACATCTTGAGAATAAGTCTTCATTCTCAAACATTTGCCCTAGGATTACTTACTGACATTTTCACCACCAGGCATCATGCTTGTATTTCAGGGAAGAAAAAGCAGTAAACTACAGGGAAAAAAATTTACTCTCTTCATTTTAAAAATGTTTAACTATAAAAGTTAAATCCCCAAATTTTCCTACATTTTCTTGGTCAAAATTGGGTCACCCCTAGCTTCCAGTTAGATAATTGAGCATTTAAATTTGGTCACATTACTTTCTCAAACAAATTAGGTTTCAACATGATAAGGAATAAGGGAGTGATGGATCTTGGGTAGAAATTATCAGGATCAACAAAAGATGAGTGGGATTAGCTTCTTAGAGAGTGAGGGAAGGGAGTGTCAGACAGAAAAAAAGTGTGACCAAGTACTGAAAGTTTAGATTTCTGGGAAAATGGTGCCAAAGACAATAGGCAGAATGTGACCCTCTCAAATAAAGGAGCAGATAGAGGACAGAGGCCTATCTGAAGGAGATACTTTAGATATATATAGAATAGGAACATGTCCTGAGTCATCTAGGAGGGTTCTGGAATGAGAAAGAAGCCAAAGGAAAACTTCCAGCCAAAGGAGTTCCTCACCCTTGTGGCTGGAAGCAGCACATATACCCTGCCATCAGGTCAAACAGCCTTGGTGGAGCCACTGTCTTGCTGCTGAGCTGTTCTGATCAGACTGTGAGGGAGCATTCCCTGGGAAAAAGAGGGATCTGGGATGGGGCAGGGTATTTTTTTTGTATTGAGTTTGGCCAGCTGAGCCCCCACTGAATCTTGGAAGGGACCTCGACCCAATGAGAGGGCCCAATAATTAACACAATTACTGCAAGCAGCTCCCAGATCACGGCAGAGAGTGGACAAGGTGCGGCACGGGTGTCTGTGCTGTGGGTGTGTGGAGTAAGAAGCTTGGGACATCTATCTGGACAGATCGATGGTGTGGACTGAACCATAGAGATTCGTGAGTTTTAAGCCTGCCTGTGGCGCTTAACACAGTCGGCTGACCCCCACCCTTATGGGGAAAAAAAAAGCCAGCCAGAGCAGCGACTCCCGTCACTCCAGTAACTGGGTGACCCAACCCAGTGGGAGGGGGCGTTTTATGAGGGGGGAGCTCTGGTAAGAGAGCTTTATTGTCTGGGGATTTGGCTTCCTGAATCCCACGCAACTTAGACGAGCAAAGCAGCTGCAGTGAATTGGACCCAGAGGAGGGAAGGGGTTA
>JAQZBX010020363.1:0-26739 GCA_029593785.1 Cabassous unicinctus
AGGATGGTATATGGAAACCCTGCATTTGATGTATGAATTTTTTGTAAACCCAAAATTTCTCTAATAAAAATAAACACCTCCCCAAAGTCATTACATATTACTCCTGATATAGAACCATGTGAGTTTGTTTTAAATTACCTCCCAGAACTATAATAATAAAGGCTCCATAAATATTTGCTCACTTATTGCTTTGTGCAGACTATTATTTATATGTTAGTATGCAATAATTTTCCTTGTCTCATGCATTATATGCAGCCAAACACTTTAAAAGTTCTACATGTTTCCTGGGTGTTTAGCACATGTGATATCTCATGAGTTCACAAGAAGGAAAGGGGACAGCTCCTATCTTCAAGGAAATTAATTATTACAGGGTTGACTCATTTAAAATATATAGGAAACAGTAACAGATTGATTATATTAGTATATGAACTAATATTAAAAAGTACTGAATGGTATAGTCCAGGCAGTTAAAAAGTGGGGAAACCATTCAATACTGTACTAATTGTGCAATAGATTAAAAAAAAAATACAGAGAAGAAACCAGCATAGGGAAGACTTCCAGGGGAATATAATAGCCAATAATAAAAAAAAAACTGTGCCCTGGGAAGTGAGGCCAGCAAGACAACAGAGAGGGAGTCTCTGCTGTTTCTTGGAGCTGGATGGAAAGCAGGTTGGCCTTGGTGCCTGGAGCTACTCTGCCTGGCTAAGCATAATCTCAGCAGAAGCAGTAGAACTACCCTGGACAGGCTGCTGGAAAGTTCTCATACCAAGTTGAGGCAGCACATTTTGGAATCCTGGCAACAAAGGGAAGACAAAGCACCCAGGGCTGCTTCCTTGAAGGCCTTACATTATATGTTCCATGCATCATAAATACTGTATGATTGCGTTACTATGAACCAAATACATTGTGTACCATATTGTTTGATTTTAAAAAAATTTATATGTATCCAGTATATTTAATTGAGAAATGTATGTATTTATTCATTTGTTTACTTTTTAGTTTTTAATTGTTTCTATTTTCAATTATTAAATGTACAAAATAAAGTTAAAAAAACCACACAAAAAAAAACCACAATGGGTTTCCTGAAGCAGCCAATTGCTATCATTTAGCTGGGGTAACTATTTCTCATGTTACAAGCAATTTATAATTTATCAATGGTTAGGCAACATCAACACATCCATTGGCTAAATGTTTCTTCAAACTGGTATTCTACAAGTCATCCTTCAATTAATCTAATAGTCTTTCCAAAGAATTAAAAATACATGTGATGAAAACTAACTAATTCTGGATAAGATAAACACAATAAAGCCACTCTACTACCCTAACACATTATCACATTACAGTCTCTGAGTAAAATGACCCTGTTACATGGTGTTAATAATAGCGTTATATGGAAAAAATATATACCAAATGTACACTATGGACCATAGTGATGAGGTTTTTTCTTAATCTGTCACCAAATGTTCCACAACAATGTAAAGTGTTTGTGGAGGGATGATGTATGGAAATTCTGCACATTATGCATGATTGTTTTGTAAGCTCACAACTTCTCTAATAAAAAAAATATTGAAAAATAATAATAAAGTATGCTCCAGCATCAGACTCTTCCTCCTGGATGTTCCTCGTGTCCCTCTTCCTACCTGGGCCTCCCATACCTGACACTTAGCCTACATTTAAATGTCATCATCACACCAGGTAAAACAATCTCCAGGCTAAACACCTCTCCAGCTTCAGAGAGATTCCCCCACAAAGCCCTAACAGACGGAAAGCATTTTAACTCCATATAAACATAAAACGGCCACTTCTACCTATTTTCCTTTCTTATATCTACATTATAACACCAGCACCAATAGAGGCCTCCATAGGTTCTCTGACCAAAAAGCTTAAAAAATATATTCTTGGTCCTCATGGATGTCCACCAATGATGTCAAATTCTGGGTGGAAGTCCATGCCAACAGTAGACTCAGGCAGCTGAGGTCATTCTAATGGCTTGTTTGGGGTAGAGTTAAAAATGCAAATAGAACACTTTGTTAAAACTCAAAGTTCATTTTAGCCTCTGATTTACCACTGAGAAGTCGTCATCCAGAGATGAGTCATTTGGACTTCTTACCTGATTGGAAAAATAATAATAAAGCAAACAAGATTTTGTTTTGTTTTGTTTTTGTTTGTTTCACCTTGGCATTCTTGCTATTTTTTCAGGGCAATGTAACCTTGAAACACACAGAGTAAAACATACAGAGCTGTTCACTAAAGCAAACAGGATTTTGGCCCACACTACCAGCCTTCAGCCCACTTCTGAGCCTCAGTGTGGGGCACAGGGAGGTTGAGGGATGTGCAGGTAGAGGGGAGGGGGCCATGATATAGGAAATCCCAGGACCGGGATGGTGTGGCCCCCTCAACAAATCAACTATGTCACATGGCACTGGTACAGTAAGTATGGTAAATATTATTCATTTTTGGTATAATTATGTCATTAGTTCAAATATCAGTTATGATTTTCTGGGTGCCAGAGATTACAAAAACAAAACAAGCTTGGGCAAAAGTATTGTACCATTTTCTACACTAATTTTTTTTTTTAGTGGTACCGGGGATTGAACCAGGGACCTCGACATGCAAAGCAGGGGCTCATCCACTGAGCTACAACCCTTCTGCATCTACACTAACTTTTAAACAAATAGTGTGTTATATTTTTCTGGTTATAAAAAAAATGCACATTTACTGTAGAAAATTAAAAAAAAAAAGCTACATATAAAGTAGAAAAGATAGCATCGTAAATCCTAATTTTGTTAAAACTTCCTTCCAGTTTTCCCTGCAGGGACATATATATCTTTTACAGAATTGAAATTAAAATGTATATTTAGTTTTGATCCTGCTCCTTTTGTTTAATATTATGTTGTCTAAAGGAATAACTTTCAGGCATAATGAAATTTATATAAACATTAGCAATTCCTTTCTCAAAGTTCAAAATGTTATTCCAAAAGGGAGAGGGGTCATGGAAAATTATACTGCCCACCCTCCTGAACTTATGCATAATCTTCCCTGTTCTATGTATTTGGAAACATTGTCTCATCTTTGGATGTACAACTGCCAGATTGCTCAATCTTTCTTTCAAGGGCTGGTATAAGTCATTCATATTCCTTCATTCACTAACTCAACAAATATTCTTTCAACACCTACAACGTGCCAGACCTGTGCTAGGCACTGAGTACAAATGGTGTGTAAAACTACTCTAATGGGTCTATTTGAACTTTGTCAAAGGGATATTTGCTACGTTTAGGTGCTATTTTATGGTATTTAATTAGGCCAATGGAGTCAACATTCAGGGTTTCCTAAACCTGATCCAAACTAGCCTCTCCAGTCCACCAATCTGATACCCACCTTTGCCTGTGTGGTCTGGTCCCCTATTCGCTGAACCTGGCCTGTTCACATCCTCTTCTGTGCCTTGCTCTTTACTCCCAGGCCCCACCCACCTTCCTCTGCTGAGCCATAGTCTATTCAGGAAACGTCTCTGACCAGTGTCTGAGCCTCATTCTCAAACCAATGGAGCGCCAACCATCCAGAACATTCTTCCCCACCCCCACCCCTGATGGCTTCATAGTCTGTTTGCTCGTTGTTGGGGCATTTTTTGGCTCATTGTTTGCTCATTGTCTGCTCGTTTCTGTTTGTTTCTTCTTTAGGAGGCACTGGGAACTGAACCCAGGACCTCCCAGAACATTCTATAGACAACACTGACTGGCCTTGTTCCCAAGTAAAGTGGTAATAACCATCAGGGGCAGGAACCAGGGCCCCATGTTGCTTTCCACAGTACTTTCCACAGCTAAGCAATAAATGCATTACCTCTAACTATTTAATCATTCCTTCTCAAGAGCTTCTCCACCTGAATCCATTTCTGAGATTTTTTTTCAAGAAAAACATTCTCCTCTCTCAATTCCTGCAAGCATAATTTTTTCCCATCATGACTAATAACCTCAGTTGTTTTCCTGCAACGGGATGACAGCTTAAGATAAAGCACTTTGGAAATAGTAAAGTTGGATTCACTTTACCCACAACTTCTTAAGAAAACATAACTATTGTGTGTAAAGCAAGATACTCTCATGTCATCCCATCTCCTCTATACTACCTAAAGCCATGCAAGGCACCATGCTGAGCACTTCATGCGTAGATTCTTATTTAATCTTCACAGCAACTTCAGCGAGGTATGAATGATTATTTTAATTTCTAATTTAGAGATAAGAAAACTGAGGTTTAGTGAGATTAGGTAATTTGCCCATAATCATACAGCTAATCACTGGTCAAGCAGACATTCAAATCCAGACAGTGGCCTCCCCATAGCAAGCCTTTTCTGTGAGTTACCTCCCTGTCCTGGCTGATATTCATTCTTTTTTTTTTTTTTTTAATTGATATTCATTCTTAGATGTTCTTCCCATGAGGCTTATGTGAGTGGTTCCTCACATTTACATCAAATTCCCAACATGCTTGGCTGCTATCCAAGAGATTCTGATCCAAGCCAGAGGAGGGGGACGTACATATTTAACATGCACCTAATCCTCCCCACTCTCCCAGGTGATTCTGGTACTAATGGTCTTCAAATTAGACTGAAAGATACTACACTGAGTACAGGCAGACTTTACCCACCAGGAGGAGAGGCTTTTGTAAAATGGCATTAATTTCCTCCTTACTCACAGTCTATCAGGGCTTGAAGAAAATGGCAGAATGTAAACCTCTTAGCTGCCTCTGGGGAAGGTGTCTCAATTAACACTTTCCTGCTAGCCGGGAAAGGGATGAGGGGAAAGAGATGAGATTTAAACCTAATGGGAAAACAAGAATGAACAAAAAAAGAAAAGAAAAGAAAGAAAAAACAAAAACAAAAAATAAATTTAAGGGATCTCTTGGAAAAGGATTTACTAAGTGCCAAAAGGCAAAGCAAAGCTAAGCCCTCAGGGAGCCATTCGAGCTATGGGCTGGCTTGCTGTGCACACTCAAAGTTGAGAGGAGAGGCCCTGTGACAGTCCGTGACACACACATGAGTCACCCCCCACCCGCTGATTTGGAAAAGAAACTACAGTTAAACACAAAGGAATGGCTTGTCCCTGACATAACTCTCGTGTCTCCATGGACATGGTAAAGAAGGAAGAGCCCAAGGGATGCTGGGGAAAGGGCCCAGCTTCAGGCTAGCTCCACCCTACGGCCTTCCACTTCCCTCAGACATCACCTGGTCCACTTCTTCTCACCTTTCTGATTTCAGCTCAAATGTCATCTCCTCTGAAAGGTTTTGCCTGCTCTAAAGTAGCCCTCCTCCCCACCCACTCATCACTTTCTGAAACCTTACCCTGCCTGATTGCCTTCTTAGCTTTTACCACAATTAGAAAGCTTATTTCTTATTTATGTGTACAATAGTTCATCGTTTGTCTCTCCTGACTAGAATCTGAACTTCCTGAGAGCTGTGAATGTGTTAGTTTTGTTCACTGCTATATTTCCAGGCCTTGTCTGTGACACAATAGGCACTCAAATATTTGTGGGATAAATAAATGAATCAGCCTTATTTGCTTCATTTTGTATTATCAGTTTCTTCTACCTCACAAGGTGATTTGTAAGAAAGGTCAAGTGAGACCGGGCACGCAAAGGTGCTATGTAAAAGGAAAGATACCACAGACATGGTAGGGTTACTGTTCTGGGGGGAGGTGACAGTTCACAAAACTCTGGGTGCCCCAATAGGCCTCCTGCTGTGACCTTGGCACACTGGGTGCCCCCTCCCCGGCCACTTCTCCACTCCTAGGCAGTTACCTATAATCTAAAAATGTTGATGATACAGACTGCAGACCATCCAAACAGAATGCAATAAAATTATTTATTACAAGGTGAGGTCCCTCGGGGAGTTCTCACTATGGGGCTCAGATAACAACAAGCCAAGTCAGGGATCTGACAGGAGGGCAAAACCTAGGGAAACAACCACACAGACACTTTCTGTCCCGGGTTAGGTGGGTTCAACAAGCATGAATTGAGTGCCCAGTATATTCCAGGTCCTGGGCTCAGCCCCAGGGAGAAAGAGATGACAGAGACTCTGTCAAATGGAGTAGGGGAGAGAACACTAAACAAAAACTTGAATACAATGTGGTAAATTCTGCCTGGGTGGGTGGTGGTGGCCAGGGAATGCTTTCTATAGTTGAGGATACCTAAACTGAATCTAAAGTACAGTGGAAAGAGAGGTGGGGGGAGCAGGCCAAAGAAAGAGCACAATTGTGTTTAGGGAGCTCCAACTAGTGAAAACATTGTATATTTATTTCTGGAGTAACCCAGTTCAAGAGAAAGGATGGGGAACACATACTGAGGGGGGAGGAGCTGGGAGATACTGGGATGGGTGATTAGCAGCCACTCTGCTGGCAGCAGATCAGAGCTGTGTTTGGACACATCCTCATGGTAACTGTGGATGCCCAGAGGGGTAGTCTATCTTGGTTGGGAGTAGAATCAGGTGAAACTAAAAAGATAAACCCAACTTCACTGTGCACTGCAAGAAGGGAGGACCTGAGTTGGGAGGAGTTAGGATTGGGGAGCTAGAGAGAGTTACCAAGGAAAGAAATTACCCAGCCAGATTTGTCTCATATTCTGGAGAGCCTGGACCAGGTCATTTATTCAGAATTGCCTGTTAGCTGTGCACTAAGTGGTCTCTCCCTGGGACAGTGCAGCTTCCTTAACAGCCCTGTAGAACCACGAAGCTGCTGAATCAGTGCTGTATAGAGGTAAGAGGAGAAAAAAGAACCAGCCTGACTCATGCATTTTAGCCCAAAGAGGTATCTTCTTTGAGCCCTGAGTGGTGACAGCAGAAGAGAAGAGAAAGAAAATCAGGGCTCTGATATTTTGCAAACTATACCTTATGCCCCAAATTTGCTCATGAGACATGGTACGAAAGGCAGAAAAAGCAAAGAGAGCCCATCCTCAGGGTTAGCATAAAGCAGATGTGGAAGAGGATTCTCCTTCCTTTCCTAGCTGGTTCTTAGATTGAGGTTGCCTCAATCTCCATGGACTCAAGGGAAGAGGGAACAATGTACCAGATTCTCATAGGGGATATATATTCAGGGGCTCCCAAGTAAGAACTTAAAACCTTGTCTTTGTTTTGATGATATCTGTACAGAGATAAACATTCTCAAACCAGGATCCACCCTCCCCAAATCAATCACTCAAACTTTGGCTTGGACCTAGGGAGAGAGGTGAAAGTCCCTACCTCATTAGCACACACTCACTTTTCCCCTTTCTCCCCACAACCTCCTGCTCTTTTAGCTTAATGGTACTGAAATGGGCCTGGCAAGGCTGAATATAGTGAGTGGCTGAATCCAACACAGAAATTCTGTCATAGGAGGCCAATGGCTTATTAGTAGTTGACCCCTGCAGGGCTGCGGTGGGGCTGGGACTGTCACACACTAAAGGGCAGTAACTACAGTCCACCTCAATCATCTTTCTGTCTTTCCATCCTGCAAAACCTAAGCAAACAGCTCTCAGCCTCTCTCATCTACTTCAGCATCTCCCAAATGAATAAGGTCTCCTTCCCCAGCCATGGCAGCCTGCGGCAACTTTGACCAAGAGCATTTTCTACCTCCTTTCTTCCCTTTCATCTTGTTGCCCCTGATAGCTTAACTCTTGGCTTACTATTTACCAACATATCCTGGTTTCTGCTCAGCAATCTCCTACACATTGCAAGCAACAAATACCTGTAGGATTGACAGACGAAAATGTAGGAAACAAGGTACATGCCATCAATACGGAAAAGATGAAATAAAACATGGTACTACCCATACCCAGGGATATTATAAAACAGTTTATGGCTTAGATCTAGATACAGTTACCTGGAAAGATTTCCAAAGTATAGTGTTGCATTTTAAAAAATAAAAATAAATTAAAGCACAAAACTTATAGTATGAGCTCATTTATATAAAACAAAAACAAAACCACACACACAAAACCAAACCAAATGTATATCTTCATGTGAGTGTGGCTATAACTATATTTACGCATAGGAAAAAGTCTGTAAGAATACCCATCCAGCTGATTAACAGTGCTTACTTCTGAAGAAAGGATTGGGTGGGGATTAATGGGAACTTTTACTCAATCTGTAGTATTTGCATTCTTTACAAACAAGAACACACTCACGTATCACTTTTGTGATTAAAAAAATCAAGAATGATTTTTAAAAACTTGAAATTATTTTATGAGATTTTTCATCCTGTATAACTTTGCTTTAATGAGTTAAAAAGCCAGAGGAAGGCAGTAAAACTAGTTCCCACTTAGGCAAGAGTTTGTTTATCCTGCTTATCTCAAGCTACAGCCAACAATGTTAATGATTCTGAACCAGCACTGGCCACTCCTTGGCCATCCCATCCTCTCACACCCACAGGCTTCAACTATCACCTCTATGTGGATGACTCCCAAATGCCTCTTTCCAGACATAGCCTCTCCCACGAGCAACAGTCCTGACTTTCCAACTTCCTGTTAGGTGGAGCCAATGCACCATGTACAAAATCAGACTCCTGCCCTCCCTCCCTTTCCCAATTCAGCTCTTTCTCCTAATTTCTTCCGTCCTATTAACTGGCATCTTCTTTCCCCCAGGGACCCAGAAAGGAAACTTCTGAATCATCTCTAGCCCTCTGTATCCACTCACCTTTACCCACAAATACCCAGTCACTTGCCTTGTTCTAGTGATTTTTCTGAAAGATTTCCCCCAAGTGTTAGGTCCCTGCTGGTGCCACTGATAACACCCAGTTAGGATCCTTTTCATCTTCACCTGGACTAGTAGAAAAGCCTTCTAAGTGGTCTCTTTGCCCGACTTCCCATTTGGTGAAGGCCCAACATTTCAGCCTGCCGTTTCTGAACCTTTATTCCATCAGCTACTGTATTAGTATCCTCCCAGCTTTGAAATATCTGCAAACTTGGGAAACATGGCTTTATATCTTCATTCAACTATCTGATAAAATGTTAAACTGGGCTGATCCGAGGACACATCTCTTTCCAAGGGAACCCAGAGCTTATCACAAGAGAAGGGGAAGTAATTTTTTTAATTGCAAGGTTCTTTTCATCTATAATCTCATTTATACCCTACCAGAATTCTTGGTAGTAGGTATTGTTACCCCTATTTCAGAGATTTTGAAACTGAGGTGGAGAGTGGCTGAGTAACTTGTGAAAAGCCTCATAGCTATTAAGTGGTAGACTTTTTATTTGAATCCGTATCTGCCTATCTACAGAGCTCATGTTCTTTCTGCCACACACTCAGAAACCTTTCATGGATCCTCAACTAAAGGATAAAGTACACACCTCTTAACCTACACTGAAAGCCTTCAATATTCTAGTTCCAAGCTATACCATGTATTTCAAACAGTAATAAATGTTTTATATGCCCTTTTCCACTATATCTTCACCATAACTCTGTGAGGTAGGTTCTATAATTACGACCATTTTACAGATTCAAACACTGATGCATAGAGAGTTTTAAAATAGCTTAATCTGTAAGAAAATTTATCTCAAGTTTGTTTAAAAAAAAGAAAAAAAAAAACGGCTTAATAAATCTCACCAAGTTAATAAAGAGCAAAGTTGGATTTCAAACTTGGTCCTGCTTGACTAAAGAGAATTTAGGAGGTAGAATGGACAGGAATTTCCATTCATAGACTCAATCAACAAGTATTTATTAAGCACCTTTATTGCAGCACAGTAAATATTGTGCTGAAGCTGGAGATAACAGAAGTGAACAGACAAAAGTTCTGCTCCTGGCTTCATGGAGAGCACACTCTATTGGGAAAGAGAGACATAAAAATGGAAGTTGTGTGGTGAGCACAGGGAATGAAAGGCCCCAAGTACTAAGGAATCATGAACATGGTAGGGGTGGCCTCAGAGAAATGAGGTGTCTGGTCTTAACAAGTGGGTTGATAAAGGTTCTATTCACTGAGATGGGAAACGTGGGAGAAATAGGATTGAGAAAACACTGAGTTCAGTTTGGGAATCAAGCTTTGCGGATATGTGCAGTAGGCCACTGAATATTTGGATCTGCAGCTCAGGTGGGGGGAATGGGCTACAAAGGATTTGGAGGCATTGGTATAAAGGTCAGATCTTAACATATGTGCAGGGCAAACAAGGAAAGAGAAGGTCTCACAGGAGACCCTGTCCAACTGGCCAACTAATACTCTCCTGTGAACCAGCATTCTACAAGGATTGCCTTCCCTCTTCTACAAACAGGAATACCTTTCCATCAAGTCAAACCCTGCCTTATTCAAGCTCTTCCCTCTGCACCAGAAAACTCCAGTCCAGAGCTCCCTCTCCTGGACTCATGCCATTTAACAGTTGGTCAGGATTCTGAGGCATTTCTTGGTAACAATATTGAGCACTTCAGGTATTTGCACCTTATCTCCCTAAATGGACCACAATATCTTTGGTGGCAAGACCTGTGTCTAAACTTAGAAATGCAGTAAACATTCTTTTTACAGAACCAACCCCAAAAAGTACTCAATTTCAAAAAGAGTAATAAGCAGTAAATCAATAGTTGAACATTTCATTGATATGAACTAGTTACTCCAGGTGAACCTGAATACCTTCCTCCATACAATAGCAACCAAAGCCCTGGGCATTTGTCCAAGTTTCCCCCTGAGCCTCTGCACGGAATAGAACTGGGCACAAGGTGAGCACTCGCTGCCTCTCCTTGTGCATTCTGGTCTATGCCATGGAATGGACTGCCTTCAGCCCCAGCAGCCCTTGCTTCCAGAATTCTTCAAAGTGAGAATAAATTTCAGAAAAGAAGAAAGGAGGGTGAAAACATGTGATGTGAGAAAACACCAAGTAGCAGCAATACAAACCTGTTTCGTATGCATCAAATTATAGAGTTTTAACCAACACCCCTAAACAAAATATTGTCACATTTCAAAACCTTATACATGATTCCTCACTTACAATGTTTATTTTGTCCTTCCACAAATTAAAAAAAAAAAAAAAGTCTGAAATATTGAGAAAGGGAAATAGTAGCATCTTGTTTCACAGATTTCGGAATTACCAGGTTTCTTGCCAGCACTGCCCTAAGGGTAGAAGCGCAGGTGGACAGAAGCCATGGGGCATTTGCTCACCAGCGTCCATCAGTCAGCACAGAGCCTGACACATAGGAATGCCTCAGTAAATGAGTGGTGAATGTATGAGTGTGGGCTAGATGTGAGAAGCAGGTCCCTTTCTATATGGCCTTCTTCTGTTTTTTTAACGTTTCACCTGAACTAAAATTAGACAATGAATTTGAATACTACTGGACTTCATGCTAATGATGTGGCCCACGCTTTGGCTTTCTGGTTTACTGCCCTTTTGTTTAACATCCCTTCACTCTAGAAAAGGAGGTCCACATTCTGTGCCTGGAACCCTCAAGGATGGTGCCTACCTTCTATTATTACAGTTCCAATGCTGCCTATTTTGTGAGGCACAAAAAGAAATAAGGGCATCCCAGTTTACGGAGGGAAAAAAAAGGCACTCAGTTTTCAGCTAGCAGGAGAGGCAAACTGAGAGGCTACCCTTGATTAACAGTGAAAGTTTTACAACAGCACAGACCCAATTAACAAATCCATGGTGGGCCGTCTATTCCCACAAGGTCCCAGCCCTTTACCCCTTCTGAAGCTGTCCCCTTCACTCTCAGGAAATGGCAGGGGTTCTCCCTGGAATTCAATCTATGCATACTCAGAAGCAGCAGCTAATTTTAATACTGGCCTTCGATGGCTATGGCTAAAGTAGAGCTAATTATTTTTTAAATCCAAACTGAAATCTAAATAGATTCTAGATTAATATATCTATTTTAGAAATATAATTCATTAGCAAAATAATAAACTGCCACAACATGACTACAAATACGGTTTAATGATAGGAAATTTGTTAACATAATATAACATATCAGTAGGTCAAATGTGAAAAAAGCATACAATCACCTCAAAGACTATCTTTTTGGCATTTATAAAATTCAATGCCCTTTCATTTTTAAAGTTTTTTTTTTAATCCAGAAATATGAAACTACTTCTTCAAAGTGATTTAAACTATTTTAAATAAAAATCCAATATTATATTTACTAGTGAGCACAAAAGGCATTTCTGTTAAAATCAGGAATAAAGTAAAGAGGTCCATTATCTTCATTCTTAATTACTCATGTTCTGGAAGCTCTGCTTTAAAGCAGAAAGAATCATTATTTGTAGAAAATACAATTTTCTAAAAAGCTCAGGAGAATCAGCTAATTTTTTAAAAAGCCATTTAGAAATAAACAAATAAGATATAAAAGATTAGTACAGAGGGAAGCAGATGTGACTCAAACGACTGGGCTCCCGTCTACCATATAGGTGGTCCAGGGTTCTATTCCCCGGGCCTGCTGGTAAAAAGCAAGCTGGCCCGAGCAGAGAGCTAGTCCGTGCGGAGAGCTGGCGCAGCAAGATGATGCAACAAAAAGAGACACAGAAGAGAGACAATAAGAGATGCAGCAGACCAGGGAGCTGAAGTGGTGCAAGAGATTGAGCAGCCTCTCTCCACTCTGGAAGGTCCCAGGACTGGTTCCCAGGGCCGCCTAAAGAGAAGACAGACACAGAAGAACACACAGAGAGCAGACAACTAGCACAAAACAATGGCAGGGAGGTTGGGGGAGAGGAAGAGGGAGGGAGGGGGATGAATAAATAAATAAATCTTAAAAAATAAAAGATTACTACAAAGAATACTATAAAACTTGACTGACAGAGAGTGTTGTAATCCCAATTGGAACCCAAATGGATTTTTGAGACTTTAACAAGATGTCTCAAAATTTCATTTGTAAGAATAAACAAGGAAAAATAAGTAAAAATTGACGAAATATAATGAGAACTTGCCCTATGAATGTATTATACATAAATTTATATATATATGTATATAAAACTAAGCTAAAATAATTAAAACAGTATGATATTCATTCAAGAATTTACAATCAGATAAGTTAGACCTAAAACTACCTTTAGAATCTATAAACTTAATGTGATCAAAGAAACATTAACATCTAGAATTGACCAATAAATGAAGTAGGAAAACTGGGTAAGTATATAGAAAACAAGCTAAGTCTTCAACTCATAATATGTGTAACTAAAAGCCTAAAGAGCTAAAAATGATTCATCTCAGAACGTGAATAAGACTAAAATTTAAAGGCCACAGAAGAAATCATGAAGGAGGGCATATATATCTGACCACATAGAAATTAAAAATTTTTGTACATTAAAAAACACATTTCAAAAACATGAATTTTAATATTTGCATAGAGTGTCTCATAATAGGGATAACCGCAATCCACTTATTATGAAGAATGATGTTAGATGAGAAAGCAAGTTACAAAACATGACAGCATGATCCCAATTTGGCACCAAAAAAAGAACCGAGAAAGCTATTCATCAGATATTAGAAAGCCATGCCTACTCTGGATAGTGAAATTGCAAGTATTTTAAATTTTTTCTTTATTGTGCTTGCCTCTGCTGAATTCTCCAAAATTAGCTTGCATTATATTGTAATCAGAAAAGGATGCTAGTTGGAAAAAAATCATCAAAATGACATAAAGACACGAAGATATCTGTATAAAAATATGACAAAAGGATGCTCTTTCCTTAGTTCATTAAGAGGTCTCAAGGTAATAGAAAAAAATGGGCAAAGAACGTGATTAAATAATTTGCCAAGAAAAAGCAAATCAGTAATATATAAAAATATTTTTCATTACTAGTAATCAAAGAAATGCACATGCAAAATTATAAAATACCAAGTTTTCCTTATTAAACTGGCAAAAAATGAAAAATAAAAAAGAGATATACCACAAACTGGTAAAGGTACACTGGAAAGACCACTCTCATACATTATTATAGTAGAAGTGAAAATTGGTACAACCTTCTCAAAGAGCATTTTGGTAATATGTAGTAGGAGCCTTGAAACAAGTTCTGTTCTTTGACCTAGTAATCCCACTCCCAGGACCTTGCACTAAAGAAAGAATTAGAGATCTGGTCAATGAAGAGTTATTTAAAATAGAGAAAAAGTAGGGAACAAACAATTAAATATCCCACAATAGAGGAATAGGTAAGCTGTCTATGGAACCATATGATAGAATAAGATCCAGCCATTGAAATCAAGATTTGGAAACATTTAATGGCTTAGAAACATCTTCATGGTGGGATGTGAGGTGAGGAATCCAGGATCCCAAACCATGTATTATGTATTTATGGCATGATGTCAATTTTGTTTGAAAATCACAAAAACAAGAAAACAAAAGTAGCAATTCTGCTGCTCCTCAGTTGGGTGGCTTTGGGCAAATTCTTGAGTCTTTCAGGAGACCAGTTCCATAGACTATAAAAGCCAGATGGCCAAACCAGTACTACTCACCTCCTTTCCTCCATTCTCAATTTTAATTATTGGATGAAATAGGATATAATAAAAAATTAATAAACCCATCATAAACAGATGCATACTGTCTGCATTAACAGGTAAAACACAGGATTTGAGTTGTTAAAATAATGTTTTGGATTAAAAGTTCTTTCTAAAATCCTAATGTCTCTGAAATAGGTGACATATTTTAGACCTGACTGCTTAGATGGTGACAGTTCATTAGGAATACACAGAATGGCCAGAAATAAACGTGCCGACTCTCTTATCCTCTGTGACTAATTTGATCCGGACTTGCCGGCCTGTGACAAGAACACACTTCACCTGTTGTCAGTCATTCCGAGACTCGGTGGAGCCGGCCCACTCTCAGTCAGCAAAGGGCAGTCAAAGATCTAGATCTAAGAGATGTCACAGAGAGAACACGCAAGATTTTCAGACTGCTATGTTGCACTGATAGCACAAGAAATACACTGTTTGGAATTCTTTTCACAATTTTATATAGCTTCTATACATAGCTCAAGAAGTTCTTGCCTTCCTCTTAGAGTCAAACAATAATTTAGCATATTTCTCTCAAAATTACCTCCAGCTTTACCAGTTCCCACCACTGTGAATTTTAACTGTGCCCAAGCCACAACGAAAAAAAAAAAAAAAAAAAAACCCTGAGCACAGTAAACCAGGCTGAGTTAAGGTCAAAT
The DNA here is from genome assembly GCA_029593785.1 of Cabassous unicinctus. Taxonomy (NCBI): domain Eukaryota; kingdom Metazoa; phylum Chordata; class Mammalia; order Cingulata; family Chlamyphoridae; genus Cabassous; species Cabassous unicinctus. The sequence continues at coordinate 15,066 of JAQZBX010020363.1, forward strand.
TAGCCTGCTGAGTGGAAGAAGGGAATCAGCTCAGACTACAGCACTCAACAAAACTGCAGAGAACCAAATCTGAGGCTCAGGCTCTGTATCCTCATCCAAATTCATTCTGCCTTTGGTGAAAAAAAAAGGAACACAATTTTACGCCAGAAGTATTTAACTACTGTAAGTTTCATCCACCTCTCTGAAATTGACAAAACAGGCTATTAAGTGCTTTAATTCTTCCAGGCAAACCTTTCCTAAGTGAAAATGTATTCAATGAAATCTGAGTTTGTATTATTAATAGCAAATGCATTAAAACTTGCTTTAGCAATGACAGTAACTTGAAACAACTCAATGATATCCAAATTAAACTGTGTTATATGATATCTTAATCCCAGATGTGTATAGTATGTACTTGGTCACATGCATTTTCCCAATGATTTTTTTCCATTCCCTGGATTTTCCATAGTCAGTGATATTATATAGTTTAAACCTAAAATGAAGTCATCAAAACAGTCTCTCCTTGCCTCTGCCTCTTCCTTAATTCTGAATACAGCAGCCTTACTGTTCATTATTATAATGTAGCTGTTTCTATACAGAGCAATAAAAATAAATAAGTGCTTGCTGAGTTTTGTTATAACTCATGTGTGCACAAGCAATAAGGCCCTCCTGAAGGAGACTTTTCATTATTTTTTATAAATGGAGCACATTTCATTGGGGCCACCCCACAGTAGCAGATTATTGCCCCCATAACAAGGCCAGCAGCAATGCTACCACTAAGTAGAGAGAGATAACAGGTTTTGGTCAAACATGACATAATAATGGCAGTCAGCCTATTTATGTGGAAAATGTAGTTTTGTTTTGTTTACTCCCAGGTATCTTCCCTTATTCACGAATAATAAGTGGCAGGTCCTATACTCACTGCCTAGGGCTTCGATGTGCCAGTGGGGAAAGGAAAAAGAGCCTAGGAGTCTTCCAGGCTTTTGTTGCCAAAACAGAAGCCCTAAGGGTAGAGGGAAAGGATTCAAGAGTATAAGACTATCTTATATACCAAGCATCTAGATGCAGAAGCAGGAGAATTGGAGTTTCCCTCTGCCCCTCCATTCCCAACCTGGGGGCAGGGGAGGTCTGTAGGTCTTGAGACCTGCACCCAGAGACCTCAGGGAGGTGCGGCTGCTGCAGCCAGGTCATAGCACCTGGAGGGAGCCTGTAGTCAGTGACGATGGGCATTTCTGTGGCAACTATGCCAGGAGAGAGGAGCAGCTCTTTGACCCAAGCCTAAGATCCCCAGCTTCGGTGTCACTGGAGAGCAGGGGAGGGGAACCCCAAGAAGGCAGAAGGTTAAATTCTTTTTCTGCCAGTACTGGGAGACTCAAAATAGAGATAATAAAAAGGATCATAACTGCTAATGGTTGAATTCAGGCACTATTGTAAACCTTTTATGTGGATTATCTCATTTAATTCTCACAACAACCTTAGATAATACTAGTACTCCTCCCATTATACAGACGAAGAAATTGAAGCTCTAATAGACCAAGTACTTTGCACAAGGTCACACAGATTTTAAGTGGTGGAGCTAGGCTGTAAACAAAAATCCAAACAACCTGACTCCACATCCCAAACTAATAAAATGGGATTAGAGAAAATACAGAAAAGCTCTCGCTTTGTCTCTTTAACAATATAGCCCCCTTTCATACAAAATCCAAAGCAGAACCCCAATATGTAAAACAAATAAGATGACTGCTCTGGTGGAAGCAAGGTGGAGGGCTGAGCTCTTTATCTCCCAGCACTGCCCTCACCCTTCAGAGGCCCCAGAGACTCCTGGAAAACCAACAGCTGCCAGCTAAACACAAGGAAAAAGGGGGAAATGAAGCCCCGCTAGCAGTCTCAGTCACCTCACACATTCAGGCCCTGACATCAAACATCTCAAGCTTGAGCATCTGAAGAGCCAGAAGAAGGTGGAATTCAGGGCTGGAGCTGAGCGTCAGGAATGAGGCAAATCCAATAAACAGGCAGAGGTGGGAAGCAGAGCCAACGGGCACCAGGGCCAGCGGTCTGTGGTGAGCGAGCGAGGCGGCTGGGGGAACAGAGGTGGGAGCAAGAGCGGGAGGCCAGCACAGGAACTGCTCCCAAAGCCAGCGTCCTCCCCACTCCAAGCTGTCCAGACACATTACACGAGATAGGAATAGCAAACACTTAGCAAGTACTTCAATAACCGGCATTTTGGAGGAAAAGAAAAACTACACTGCCCTCCTCGTGGATTCAACATTGCCTCTTTACCATACAGTAACATACCATCCAGTGCTTGCCACCATCAGACTCAAGAGACAGAAACGCCTAAATTTGGGAGCCTAAATTTGGGAGCAGCGTCCCATAATACTAAAGAATGGTTTCAAACCCCATTTCTACCACTTACTAGCTGGTAGCCTTGGGCAAGTTACTTGATGTCTCAATGTCTCAATTTCCTCCTCTGTGACAAGCATATAATAAAAGTAACTACCTCAGGGGGCTGATGTGAGAATTAAACAAGTTAATACATACAAAGTACTTACAGAACAACACCAAGCACAAAGCAAATTCTCACAAATGCTGGCTATTATTGTTTTCTTATTTTGGTGGCTTTAATTTCATTCCTGACCATTCTTTTTTCACTCCACACTGCATTAGTTTCCTATTGCGGCTGTAACACATTACTGCAAATTTAGTGGCTTAAAGAATACAAATTTATTACCTTACAGTTCTGCGGAAGTCTGAAATGGTGTGCGGCAGGGCTGCATTCCTTCTGAAGGCTCTAGGGGAGAAACCATTCCCGTGCCTTTTCCAGCTTCTAGAGGCCTTCTATGGCTTTTGCCCCTTCCTCACAAACCTCCTATTACTGACTCTGATCATCTCACCTCTCTCTTATAAGGATGCTTGTGAATAGATTGGGTCCACACGGATAATCCAGGATAATCTCCCCCAATCTCAAAATTCTTAATCACATGCAAACACCCTTTGTCTTGTAAAATAACATATTTGCATGTTCCAGGATTAGGAAGAGGATATTTTTGGGTGGCCATTACTCAGCCTATACACCGCCTCCAAGTATAAAATTGCAGACTGGCAAGACTTAAGTAGGCCCAGGGGGAAGAAACAACATTAGGAGCTAACTTTTTGAGCACTTACAATGTGTCCAGCATTATATAAAGTGCTTTAAGTGAATCAGTTCTTTAGGCCTCAAAGCAACCCTATAAAATTACTATTATTAGTATCATTTTATAAAAAGGTTAATTCACTTTTCAAAAGCTGAACAGCTAGTAAGCAGCAAAGCCTATGTATTCCCAGGTAAATTTGATTCTAGAGTCCTTGCATTTGACCAGTAGAGTGCCTTGTTCCCTATACTTTAAGCCCAACCCACATATATCCCCATAATTGCGGTGCACCGTGACATGCCAAAAGAGATATACATGCTCCCTGGACACAGCGAGACAGAGACCTGGAGAATCCGTGCCAAAGGTACGTGGAGATGGTGCAGCATCTTTCTCATGCTCAAAAGTAGGACCCTTGGTGTTACTCAAGAATTTTCTCAGATGTGGGTTTGGACCAAAAAGCCAAGATACTACTTGGGCCTGCAACTACATGTGGAGAGAAAGTGAAAATCCATTCCTAACCACAGGACAGCCCTGAAGTTCCAGCAAACCTCTCAATGGAGTCAGATTGATCCAGAACCTGTGAAACCATACCAGGAAGGCTCAGAAACCCCATCAGGCCCCAGAACAGGCCCTCCTATAAGCTCAGCAGTCAGTCTGTAACAGGACCTAACTATCCCCTACCCTCTACCCCACAAAAGATAAGCAAGCCCCATGTGCCCTAGACATCAACAAGGGCTCAGTGGTTTTAACAGCACCCACAAGGAACAACCTCCATTCCTACCAGTTCTTATACAGCGAATGGCTGAAAACCAAGTGTGTTGTGAACAAATTAAGAATAAATACATACAGAATCGTTAAAAAAAAAAAACAAAAACACCAAGTGTGGTTAGTATAAGGTAAAAAAAGACGCAAACTAAACAACTGTTAAACACACTGGTTTAACTACCATAGCATTTCAAAACTTCAACTGTTAAACAATTTAGCCCTATTTGAAACTTCCTAATGGGCTAAGTTAAAGGTATGTGGTTTCACCCTGCCAGAAAAGGCCCAGTCATTTGTCTGAGGTGATGACCCCAGGGGGATGTAGGATAGAACAGTAGTCAAAAAAATGGAATCTGGAGCCAGCCTGCTTTGACTGAATCCTGGCTCTGGAACTTTCTCACTGTGTGACTTTACGCAGGTTACTTAACCCCTACAATGCCTTTATTTTCTCATCTTCAAATTGGACAAAATAATGAAGGTCCATTTTCCTTTATCCAAAATTTGTGGTGCCAACTCTAATTCAGAAGCTTTTTGGATTTTGTAACAGAAAGTCAGAGCCTTTATACCATATATTACATAACAGCCCAGTGCAATCCACAGCAAGTTGAACAAGCCCATTATGTCTAAAGTCAAAAATATATGAACAGTTCTTACCAGGTGAGAAAAATACAAACTATAATAACTTCACATCAGTTTGAATCAAGTTTTATAACCAAACTTATGAAAAACAGTTTTCAGGGCTTTTATTAATTCTGGAATTGCAGGTAAGCGGTAACAGATCACTAGTACTTAATGCCCAGTGTGTTTTAAGGATTAAATGAGCTAATAGATATAAAGTGCTTAGAACAGTGTGTCCAGCATGTAGTAAGCACTACAGAATTGTTACCAACAATTACTACTACTACCACTACTATTTTCATGTAAATAGACTTGCTAGGGGATTGTAAACAGGCAATTTTTAATTTATGCCTAAATTTGCTGTGAAGGACCACACCTTGGAGTTTAACAGGCATTAGCCCTTTGAAACAATTCTCTAGAGCAGGCCTCTCTGCAATGATGGAAATGTACTGTGTTTGTGCTGTCTAGTATGGTAGCCATTGGCCTTATGTAGCTTTTGAGCATTTGAGATGTACCTAGTTAGTTTTACTTAATGTTAACTAATTTAAATATAAATGCAAATATCCACATGCTGCTAGTGGCTGTGGGAACAAACCTTGCAGCTCTAAAGGGTTGGGCTCCCAATCTTGTCTATGAAAACCTATTTAAGCAATAATAGAGCTAAATTATAGCATTAATAAAAACAAGGCTGAGTTCTGCATCCAGGGAGCAGAAAGGACCACATGCTGGAGTTTTCTCTTCCTTTCCAGTCCCCATGGATGGTCCATGACAGTGTGTCTTTGAGATTGTCTTCTTCTCTTTCCCTACTCACTCCTGTCTCTAACTCTCCTTTCTGGGACCCTATATCACTGGGCCACATGCTTCCCTAACAGTCCCATCAATACTTCCCAGCCCTGGCTCCAGCAGCACCAAGTTCTCCAATCTCCTCCCTTCTCTCCTCTCAACTAAACTCCCATTTGCTCAATGCCAAAGATTTCAAACAGATGTGGGGAGGAAAGCAACTTGATCAGACAAATTCAGACACCAAGTAGTTCTACTTTTTCTGGCTTCTTTACTGTTTCTCCTTCTTAACCCAGAAGCTCTGGTTTGTTTTGTTTTTGCTTTATGTCCTACAGCAGAGGTGGCCCAGGAAGGAACCGGAAGTGGAGCATTTGTTGTCCGATATCCTATAAGATCTGTCAGCCAGGTGTGTTAAGGCAGGGACTGCCAACATACACATGCAGTACCCTTGCTCTGTGCAAATCCCTCCGTTTGCCAGGGTATGGGAAATCTTTTCTTCTCTCTGCTTTGGAAAACTGTTTCACCATGTATAGTCCTTTTCAATCTTCCTTTACTCATTTAGCAATTTGTAGGTGACAAATTGCACATCAAACGAGATTTTTAAAGTACAGAACAAAAACGCAGAGAAGAATGTGACTAAGAACAGTCGCAAACAGAAAAAGAAAACCAACCACCTTCATTGGAATCTAGCTTCACCACAACCCACTTGAGTATAGAATTTTTAATGACAAAGGTCAAGCTTGGATTGTATCCAAGGAGCTTATGTTACTAAAGGACCTGGAAGAATGAACGTCCCTCCAGTCCAATCTCGCCTCTTACCTGGTCCAAAGGCAGGGACCAAAGGTGATATTACATATGGTTCCTGGGTATAAAGAAAATTTCCCCTGTGGGACTGTAAAAAGAGGATAACTGCTAATGGCAAATATCACACATTTCTCTAAATCCTGATTGCCTCCTTCTCCAAAACAGAGATTTGCATTGTATAATCAAAGTCTTAACATTTAAATTAAAAAAAAAAATTTTTTTAAAGATTTATTAACATTTAATATTGACCCACAATTATTTCTAAAGGGCCCTCTAGGTGCAAGCAATGGGCCAAGAAACCACAGTAACTGCTTTCAGTCCAGGAAATGAGACATCCACACAAATTACTCTCATAGAAGGCACAGTGCGGAAAGGCCAGTCAACGTAAAATGCTACAGGAATCAAGGCACGGGAAGGTCAGCTATTTCGGATTGGGGTATCCGAGAAGGCCTCACAAGAGCAGTAATACTCGGTTTGAAGGATGGTCAGAATTTAGGTGATGAAAGTGGGGGAGGACGGGCCATCCAGGAAGAGGAAAGGATGCCCTAGGTGACAACATCATCAGGTGTTCTTCAGAAAAGTATTTGAGAAGACATGACTTCAAACAACATCCAGAAATCGTCCATGTCTCCCCTCCCCTCATGACAACCGGGCACCTATGCAGGCACCAAAGGATCACCTGCATCTATCTTCCAAGACCAGCTCTCAAAAATTCTCCCTTGTGGAGTCCAACATCTTAAGACTGCGGCCCCACCCTATCCCTACCCATCTCCACGAAGGCATACTACAAATTCTGCATAAAGCAACTGAAGTTAGGAATTGTGTGCAAATAAAACTTTTTGATGAAGAGAATTCTACTTAATATGTGTTCAGGGAGTTCACTATTGAAAAGAACGCTTGTAAATCTTTAAATGATGAATCTTTCTTACACTGAATAATTGGTTGAGTCAGTTGAACCAAATATCTCATGGCTTAAATACCCGGCAAGGGGGGGAAAAACACAATTTTACACTGCACATTTAATAGCCACAATCGAGGGCTTTCGGCTTTAGAAGCAATTCATTACAGCGTTAAAAGACTGAGAGAAAAGACAGGGCCATTTTTCTGTCTTCTAGTTACCAGTTAAAGTGGGACCAAGTCCAATACTGTATTTTCTAGGACTCGATGTCAATAAATCTCTCCAGGAACAAACCCTTGAGCACTTTCTTTGAAATACTGTTGTAACGTACCATCACAAAAAGAGCTTGTATTTTCCTGCTTTCCACACCATTCACGCAAAACAAAGTGGAGACCTGAGGCAAAAATCTGAAGAAGAAATCCCTCACAGGGTTCCCATGTGGGGTTTAGCCTGCATCCCTCCGGAATCGCCTGCCTCAGGTCTCGCCAGGGTGTGCAGAGACAGTCTTCCATCAGGTATGCGGGGTTATGGGGCCGCCCCATAGAGGGTCTACAGGACTGAGAGAAAAACAGCCCATCTCTGAAGCTAGGGTCGCTTCCTCACCTTTCCTTTTCGGGCCAGTCACGCCTGAGTCTCCGAATGCAGCGTGCCCCTGAGGACCTGCCGTGTGCACGCCAGTCGCTAGCGGCGTCGGGTATCCCCGCCAGTGTGTCAGCGGCACGGCGGATGCCCTGGAGCGCGCAGGAGCCAGGCAAGTGCCGGGGAGGCAGAGCCCGGAGCGCGGACCCGGGCCGTGCACGCCGCCCGCCTCCCCTCCGGCCCCACGAGCCCGCCCGCTCCGCGTTACCCCGTGCGCCCGGTCGGGCGCCGCCCCTTTGCTCCGCGCCCGCCGAGCTATGCGAGCTGCCCGGACGGCGGCGGCGGCGGCGGCGGCGGCGGGGCCCCCGCCCTAGGCCGGGCTTTCCCAGAACTCGCCCGCCTGCCCGCCTCGGGTGAGAGGCTGCGAGCGCCGCTGCGGGCCGCCGGGCCGCCAGGGGAGCGGCCTGTGCCGGGCCCGCCCCCGGCCTCCGGCCGCGCGGGGCGGGCGGGCGCGGAGGGCGGGCCGGGCTGCCGCCTCCGCCCCCGCCGCTCGCTGCGCGACCCCCGCTTGGTCCCGCCTGCCCAGGGCAACCGCAGCATGAGACCCCCAAAGCAAGCCGTTTGCCCAGCCTTGGGCGGGAGCTGGTGAGAGCGCGGCTGGGTCGCCGGGCTGGGGACAGGGCGGAGAACTTCTCACACCCCCCGCTGCCAGCCCGCAGCGCGACGGGAATTCAGTCGCACAACTATGCTCAGACTTGGAAGCTGAGGTTAACGACGGATAAATGGCTTGACCAAGGTCACTCTGGTGAATGGCAGCACCAAGTATCGGGTTTATTGGGTCATTCATTCATTTAACAAATATGTATTGAGCATTATCAATGTGCCAGGCTCTGTGCCAGGCCCTGGAAATACTCCTTTTGCTATTAATGGTGGCTTTCCTCCTTTGCAGACTCTAAGCTGCAGGAAACTACAAGCTCTGCACGGAGCCTCCCTTGCCTCTGGGGCGAATTTTATACACAGTTTTAGGAGACTTAAATCTTCCTCCATTTTTACCTAGTCTGTAGGCCACCCTTCTGAGGTCTGACCTCTCCTTCTACATCCAATCAGGGCCAATTTCTGTGGCCCACACCCGTTTCCATCTGTCCTCTCCCTTAGGCTAAATACCATGGCCATGTTATTCTTCCTCTTGTATAACGTTAATCTGCACAGAAACCTTCTTTGGCTCCCTACTGCCTTCCAAACTAATCCCCATGGTTATAAAATCTCAACATGCCCTCGTGAAGATGGACCATCCCAACATTTCCCTCCCATTCCAACTCTGTCTTGTACTTAGGTTGAACCTTCAACATGGAGTACCACCGCCTCCCCACCCATCCTTTCCTTCTGTCCAAGTTTGAGCCTTTGATTTAGGTCTTGTCTTAAAAGTGACCTCCCCTCCTTTGAGCCTCCAGGGCACAGGAGAGGTTGAAACAAGGATGCGCAAAAGAGCACCAAAGAATTCTGCCTACTAGAAAAATATGCCAGCCTGGTCCTTAAACTGTTTTGCTGTGTTCTCATCCCAAGGATTTTAATGAAAACCAACATTTTCTCTTCTCTTGAAAGGTAGTTTTGGAAAGATTCTGCAAACAGCTCCCAGGAAAATCTTTGTTCATTAAGAGTGTGAGATCTTAGTCCAAAAGCAATGGAGAGCAGTCATTTATTTCAGCATTTGTTCTGATCCTGTGTTTTCTTGGAGAGGTGAGTGAAGGAGCCAGGAAAAATGAAGCATCATTAACAATAAACAAGGTGGATTATTTATTTAATAGACAGTGTTATATTATGGTTTTGTAATTCATTTAATGAAACTAATAATATCAAACATCATCAATCACTTGGAGCCCCAAAAGACTTGTATGTGGTTTTTTTTGTTTTTTTTTAGGAGGTATCAGGGATTGAACCTGGGACTTCATACATGGGAAGCAGGTGCTCACCCGCTGAGCTACAACTGTTCCCCAAGGCTTGTATGTTTTAAAAATTAGGTGCATAGGAGTTCAATAGCTATAAACTAGTGGATGCACAAGCAGTTAATAAGGAATCCTCCAAATGAGTCACTGCACAGTTAATAACCAAGGCGAGTCTAGGTCCGTTGAGTGGGAAAGTTATGTTTGTGATAATCAAGGCTGACCCTTCCCTGGAAAAGGGTGCCTTCCCCAAATCTTTGCAAAGAGAACAGGTCCAGATCAATGTCTTTTGCTGATTCCCTCGCTCCCTTTCAAAATGAGACTGGAGGGAGCCGTGTCCCCGAGGCTGCCTCACTGCATTGGAATGTCTGAGCTAACAGTGCTTCCAGAGGGTTCATTGCTCCTCTGAACAGCACTGCCCAGACTTTCTGGAGATTTTAATTCACTCCCAACCTCGCCAACAGTTGCAAACAAGGTGCCTTTTTTACACCCTGCTCTCTGTTCAGTGAAACACACAGACCATCTCAAGGGAACAATGGTGCCATTCAAGACTTTTTCAAAAGTGCAGCACATAACCTCCATGCCATGGGCTGCTGCCAGCCATTATCTGGAGGAAGAAAGACTGTCAGATAAAGAGCCTGCGAATTGGGGACGCACTGGACAATTTCCATGAAAATTCAGTTTCAATACACTAAGTTATGTATCTTTGTATACAAGATAATTCTGCATAGTCAAAAATCAACAACAGCCCTAAGAAATAAAGCCAAGGAAACTTTAAATATAGTGCATCAATGTTTGAAATTTCAAAAGAAAATACCCATCTCTTTTGAACTTGTTACATGATGGTCTCCATTCTATAGAAATGGATTTAAATAAGTGATTAACTTTGGGACTAAGGAATTTAAGTCATACAACTATTGTAAGAAATGGAATCATCTCCCCATTTTCTTTCTGCCTCTCCTTTTTTGTAATTTTTAGATGGGGAAGGTCTCTGACTTCATGGTTGTTGCTGCCAACAGGAGGCCCCCACATCCCCTACTGCACACATTACAGAAAAAAGATTGGCCCTCTGCCACACTCAACAAGGCAGCCATCAGTTAACCCGTTTATAAACAAACCCTTAGGTCGGGAACTGAGTAGGCAGCACAGGCACCATTGACTAATGTATTGAACTTTGTTAACCAGCACCTAATTGCCAAGCAGAGGAATTTGCCAACAGACATCTGGGTAGCCTCGAAGGCCAAGGAAGGAGTTGACATTTCCTCCCATTCAAAGTCACTGCATCAGACTGCATCGGGCTTACCAGCTGTCTGCAAATAGGCTAGTCAGTTCAGACAGTGGGGAGAGAGCCAAAAACAAGCTTTCCAGAGTTATCTCATGTGAGGTTAAAAGTACAAAGGCAGTTTGAGGTTGGTGAAAAACAGCTAGCTTGTTAAAGCAACAGGTAGCTCTACCTCTTTGAGGGGTTGGTGGTTAGGAGTGAGGATGGAGGGGGCCCAGAGGGAACAGTATGTGAATCATAGAAAGACAATTCTAAGAATTATCCTTCATTACAGCCAGTGCTAGGAGAAGACTCTGGAGTGAGAGTTGGAATCCCACCCAGACCCACCCCCTAGGTGTAAGCTGGGATGAGTTACCTCTCTGTGCTTCATTTTCCTCTTCTGTAAAATGGATGTAATAATAGTACCTGCCCTTCAGTGTTGTTGGGAGGATTAAATGAGTTCATCTATGTCAGGGGGTTTTCATCTTTTTTGTTCCACAAACCTCTTTGCAAGTCAGGTGAAAACCACGGACCCATTCTCAGAATGTAGTGGCAGATAGTTTTATGACACTCAACTAGCGTTAGGTCTAACAACTGCCGTAATTTCGAAGTATGGATGAGCATAAGTGATTTTTCAAGATATGCAACAACTGCAATGTGATATGACTACTACTATAATTTATTGCACACATTCATAAGTGAAGGAAATGCTAGATTTCAGTTAGAAGTAAGAGAAAATAAAGATAATAAGTTAATTTTTTTTTCTATTCTAGCTCACGGACCCCCTGAAATCTTAACCCCTGGTTAAGAAACCCTGATCTATGTGAAGCACTTAGAACATATTAGCATTTGTTAATTAAATCCATAAAACCAAAACTTTATTCTCATTTATACTTATGGTATTTAAATACCATGATAACTT
>JAQZBX010020364.1:0-33061 GCA_029593785.1 Cabassous unicinctus
AAGATAATCCCATCCACTATATCCATGGAATATAAGCCCTCTCTCACTTGGAGGTGGAGTGGGCATCACCTTCCAAGTTCACTCAGGATGGGGTGAGGAGCTATGGACTAGAGTGGAATTGGTGGTGTTCTGTTGTAGACATACTGTGATTCAAGCAATGGAAGAAATTGTAACAGTGAGGTGGAGCCGGTGGCCACTGTTCTATGGGTTTTGAAGCTGTTAAAGATGCTTATAATTTTCTGGAAAAAAATAGCACTATTTTATTTTATACTGCCTTACATATCTCTGGAATATAGAATTTTACTTTTTCTAGAGTACTGCTTTGTCCAGCAATATCTATGTACTTATATTTGCAGGTATATATTTACACTTCCTTTTACTATTCACATATTTCTTATACAAATCACATAATTGGGTCTTATATTTTTATAGAGTCAATTACCTTGTCTTTAAAAGAAAGGGTTTAATACACTTATATTTAAATTACTAATTTTTGTTATTTTCATTTTAATTCATATATTTTTAATATTCTGACTCTTCTCTACTGGCTTCTTCTGGTTGATGAAATATTTAACATTAAATTTATTCTTTCTGTTGACTCTTTAACCATACTCCACTCCATTATTTCGTTACTTATATTTCTAGGGGAAAAACTTTATCTGCATAAAGGAGGGGGCAAAATGGTGGCAGAGTGAAGAGATCTAGGAGTGATCTCATCCTACAAGGCAGTTAGTAACCAGCAAGAGCTATCAAAATCATGTGGTTTGGAGGTCCAGATCAGAATAGCATCCTGCAACATCCTTGAAAGAACAAAAGGAAGAGACTGCCCATCTGCCGTGAAGATTTGTCGGTTAAGCCCATGCTCTGCTGGTGGTGCAAGCTGTCTTTGGAGCTATTCCCTGGCCAGAGTTGGAAGCGCAATTTCCCAAAAACAGGGGAAGAATAAATGGTCAGGCACTGGTTTCAACTACTGATTAGTAAATTTAGCTGGCTAAGGTCCAATCCAAAGAAGAGCTAAAGTTTGAACCTGTCCAAGTCTGAAAGAGGTCAGTAGCCTCAATCCCCACCCCTGACAGAGCAGGAGGAGGGAGAGTGCTTCCTCACCTCTTAGGGCAACTGCAGCTGCTTTCAAATCACATGAACTAGATTTTTGGGCACATATTTGGCCCCATTCCCACCACTGACTGAATAGGAGAAGGGACAGTGTTCCCTCATCCTCTCTGAGCAACTGCTATCACATTTGGCCTGCATGGACTAGATTGCTGGGCACACCAGAGGCTCCATTCCCACCCCTGGCAGAGGAGGAGGGGCACTTTTGCTTCATCAGTCTATGTAGGAAACTGCAGTCAGTTTTGACTTGCATGGTTTAGTTTGCTGCCCACATATTCAGCTCCATCCCCACCCCAGGCAGGGAAAGAAAGAGTGTGGAGATTCATCAGTCTCTCTAGGCAACTACAGATGGTCTTGGTATACATGGCTTGGATTGCTGCAAATGGCTGCAGCCTTGTCCATACTCCTTGAAGGGGAGAAAAGTGGGAGAATTTTCATTATTCCTGGGGCAATGTGGTCAGCTTCATCCTCCAGGGCTTACAGTACCAACCATAACATCAGTTCCTATTCCACAACCAGCAAGGGAGAAAGGACAAGAAAGAGATGAAAAATCACTGAAAAAAATCCAGACTGGCTAAGCACAAGCCAATATAAAGTTCCAAATTAAGTGGAACCATGTATCAAAAAGGGGCTATAGCTCAAAGCCAATCTGATAGAATGCCCTAAACTAAAGAGATAAAAGGCTTTAAAAATAAATACATCTATTAAATCAGATGCTGAGACATCAACAAATATTATAATCCATACCAAGAAATGGGAAGATATGGCCCAGTCAAAGGAAAAATATAATCCTCCAGATGACATAAAGGAGTTGAGACAACTAATCATAGATGTTCAAACAACTCTCCTTAATAAATTCAATGAGATGGCTGAAGAGAATAAGAACATCAAGAAAACACTGGATGAGCACAAAGAAGAATTTGAAGACATACATAGAAAAATAGCAGATCTTATGGGAATGAAAGGCACAATAAATGAAATTATAAAAATACACTGGAAGTCTATAGCAGCAGATTTGAAGGAGCAGAAGAAAGGATCAATGAGCTTGAAGGCATGGTCTGTGTAAGTAAACATAAAAAAGAACAGATGAAAAAAAATGGAAAAAAATTGAACAGGGTCTCAGGGAACTGAATAATGGAAATAGACATGCAAATATATGAGTCATGGGTGTCCCAGAAGCAAAAAAGAAGGGAATAAGAGCAGAAGGAAAATTTGAGGAAACAATGGTAGAAAATTTCCCAACCTTATTAAAGGACATAGATATCTGTGTCCAAACAGCACAACATACACCCATCCAAATAAATCCACCTAGACCTACTCCAAGACACATCCTACAGAGAATGTCAAATGCCAGAGATAAAGAGAGAATCCTAAAAGCAGCAAGAGAGAAGAAATTCATCTCAAAGAAGGAATGCCCTGTATGATTAATTTCTCATCAGAAATCATGGAGGAAAGCAGACAATGGTATGATGTATTTATGATACTGCAAGAGAAAAACTGCCAGCCAAGAATCTTATATCCAACAAGATTGTCTTTCAGAAATAAGAGCAAGTTTAAGGTTTACACAGATAAACAGGAACTGAGAAAATTTGTAGCCAAGAGATCAGCTTTGCAGAAAATAGTAAAGGTAGTACAATAGTCTTAAAAGAAAAAGCATAAGAGAGAGACATAAATGAGAAAAAATATAAGCAATCTATATGCTGTCTACAACACACTCATCTTAGACCCAAGGATACAAATAGATTGAAAGTGAAAAACTGGTAAAAAGAAAATAAGATGGAGTAGTTATACTTATATTGGAAGAAATAGATTTAGAAGAAAAGCTGTTATTAGAGACAAGGAAGTACATTATACTAATAAAAGGGGCAATTCACTAGGCAGGAATAACAATAATAAATGTATTTGCCCCTAAATACATGAGACAAAAACTGCCAAAATGCTGAGAGAAATAGAAGTCTCTATAATAATAGTTGGAGACTTCAATACACTGCTCTCATCATTAAATAGATCATCTGGGTAGAGGATCAATAAAGAAATAGAGAGCTTAAATAATATGATAAATGAACTAAACTTAATAGACATATACAGAACATTGTACCTCAAAACAGCAAAAGATACATTCTTCTCAAGTCCTTATGAATCATTCTCTAGGATAGACCACATGTTGAGTCACAAAGCATATCTCAATAAATTTAAAAAGATTGAAATTATGCAAAGCATTTTCTCCTATCATAATTGAAAAAAGGAGGAAATGTACAAAAGATAGAAAAAAGGAAAATTTGAAAATATATGGAGATTAAACAACACACTCTTAAATAATGAGTGTGTCAAAGAAGAAATTGTGAGAGAAGTCAATAAATATCTTGAGATGAATGAAAGTGAGAACACAACATATCAGAACCTGTGCAATACAATGAAGGCAGTGCTGAGAAAGGAAATTTTTACCCCTCAATGTTTGCATTATAAAAGAAGAAATAGTTTATATCAATGAACTAGGTACACAGCTGGAGGAACTAGAAAAAGAACAGCAAACTATTCCCAAAGCAAGCAGAAGGAATGAAATAACGAAGGTCAGAACACAATTAAATGAAACAGAAACAGAAATGAAAAAGAACAGAAATATAGGGAAAAAAATTGAAGATAATTAACAAAACCAAAAGTCAGTTTTTCTAGAAGATCAACAAAATTGAGAAACCCTTAGCTATAGTGACAAAGAAAAAAGAAAGAAAATGCAAATAAATGAAATCAAAAGTGAAAATAGGGGCATTACTACTGAACCCACAGAAATAAAAGAGATCATAAGAGGAGACACTGAACAACTGTGTGCCAATAAACAAGACAATGTAGATGAAATGGAAAAATTCTTAGGAACATATGAACAACAACAATTACCCTAAAAGAAACAGACGATCTCAACAAAACAATAACAAGCAAAGAGTTTGAAACAGTCATCAAAAATCCCCCCAAAATGAAAAGCCCAGGACCAGGTGCCTTCACAGGTCAATTCTACCATGAATTCAAAGATTTAATATCAACCTTACTCAATATCTTTCAAAAAATTGAACAGGAAGGAACACTACCAAACACATACTATGAAACCAATATTACCGTAATACCAAAGCCAGATAAATATAGTAACAAAAATCAAAATTGCAGACTCATCTCCCTAATGGATACAGTTGCAAAAATCTTCAATGAAATACTGACTAATTGGATCCAACAACACATTAAAAGAATTATTTATCATGACCAAGTCGGTTTAATCACAGGCATGCAAGTGAGGCTCAACACAAGAAAATCAATCAGCATAAAACACCCCATTAATAATTCAAAGAGGAAAAATCAAATTGTTCATCTTAATTAACACAGAAAAAGCATTTGATAAAATGCATCATCCTTTCTTGATTAAAACACTCCAAAAGATTGGGAACTTTCTAAACATGATAAAGGGCATATATGATAAACCCACAACTAACATTGTACCCAATGGTGAAAGATTGAAAACCTCCCTATTGAGACCAGGAAGAAGACAAGGATACCCACTATCACCACAGTTCAATATAATGCTAGAGGTTCTAGCTAGTGCAGTCAGGTAAGAAAAAGAAATAAAAGGCCATCCACATTAGCAAGGAAGATATAAAACTTTTATTATTTACACCTAGATTATCTCAAAAAATCTACAACAAAGTTACTAGAGGTCAGGAATGGATTCAGCATGGGCAGGCAGGACACAAGATTAATATGCACAAATCAGAGGTGTTTCTATACAATAGTAATACACAATCCGAGGAGGAAATCAGAAAGAAAATTCCATTTACAAAAGTGACTTAAATAATCAAATATTTAGGAATAAACCTAACAAGGATGTAAAGCCTTTTATTCAGAAAGCTACAATGCATTGCTAAAATAAATTTAAAAAGACCTAAATGGAAGATGATTCCTTGTTCATGGATATGAAGATTAGATATGGTTAAGATAACAATTAGACCCAAATTGATATACAGATTCAATGCAATTCTGATAAAAATTCCAACAGTCTTTATTTAAAGAAATTGAACACACAATTATCAAATTTATTTGGAATGGTAAGGGGCCCAGAATAGCCAGAATCATCTTAAAAAGGAAGAACAAATTTGGAGAACTCTCACTTCTGGACTTGCATTGTAATGGCATAAAAACAAACATAGAGATCAATGGCACAGAATTAATTGTTCAGATACAGACTCTCAAATCTATGGTCAATTGACATAGATTCAATATCATTGGCTATTAGGGAAATGCAAATCAAAACCACAATAAGATATCATCTCAAAACTCAAAGAAAGGTCATTTATTAAAAAAAAAAAAAAAAGAAAACAATAAGTGCTGGAGAGGATGTGGAGAAATAAACACTTCTTCACTATTGGTGGGAATGTAAAATGGTACAGCCTCTGTGGAAGACAGGCATTTTCTCAGGAAGTTAAATAAAGAACTGCCATATGATCTGGCAATCCCTCTACTAGGAATATATACAAAAGAAATGAAAACTGTGACACAATGCACACTTATGTTTATATCAGTATTATTCACAATTGCCAAAAATGGAAACAACGCAAGTGTCCACTAACCAATGAATGGATAAACAAAACGCGGTACATACATATGATAGAATTCTATGCTGCTGTAAGGAGAAATGAAATTGGGACACATATGATAACATGGATGAATCTTGAGGATGCTATGCTATGTGAAAGATGCCAGACACAAATGGACAAATAGTGTATTGTCTCACTAACATGAAATAATTATGAAGAATAAACATATGGAGTTAAAACCTATATTACGGGTTATTAGGAGATAGGAGAGGACTCGGAAGGGGTACTGATGCTTAATGTATGTACAATTTTCAATTAGCTTGACTGTAAAGTGTGGAAATGGATAGAGTTGATGGTAACATGTTATAATGAGTAAAAGTAATCAAGGTGGTTTATAAATGGGATGGTGGCTGAAAGGAGTATTCTAGGGATATAAATGTGATTGAAAGAAAGTTAGAGAATAATCTAGGAACTGAAAAATATAGTGAACCCAGACGTGGATAAAGATTTTGGTTAGTAGTATAAATACAAGCTTGTCTTCTATGAACTAGAACAAATGTACATCTCTATTAAAATGTGATGAATATAGTGATGCATGGGAAAAACACAATTAATGTAACTTATGGGCTATAGTTAACCACAATACTGCAACATTATTGCATTAATATCAAAAGGTTCTATATTAACGCTAAGGGGGTATTCAATTTTTTCTTTTGGACTAAGAAAATCATTCAAAAATTTACTGAGGCGATGATTGCACAATTGTGTGATGATACTGAAAGCCACTAATTATACACTTTAAATGGATTGTACAAGATGTGGGACTGTATAACACAGTGAACTTTGCAATGGAAGATGGATTGTGGTAAACAGTACAAATATGTGAATATTCTCTCATGAAATGTAAGAAATGTACAATACAAATATATTGTTTTAATAATAGAAGGTATAAGGAAAAAATATACCAAATATTAGTTATGGACCATAGTTAATGGTTGTATTAGTCAGCCAAAAGGGGTTCCGATGCAAAAAAAGAAAAACAGAAATCTGTTGGCTTTTATAAAGGGTATTTATTTGGGGTAGAAGCTTACAGTTACCAGGGAATAAAGCATAGGTCACTTCTCTCACCAAAGTCTGTTGCCACATTTTGGAGCAAGATGGCTGCTAACATCTGCAAGGGTTCAGGTTTCCTGGGTTCCTCTCTTTCCAGGACTTGTTACTGTCTGGGGTTAGCTGCTCTAGTCTCTCCTCAAGGCCAGCTGTAGACTATCAGGCAAATGGCTCATCTCTCTTCCCAGGGCCTCTGCTTCTAATGGAGCCTTCTCTCCTTCCTCATGCATTTTCTTCTCTGTGTGTTTACTTCCTGGCACTCCAGTAACAAAACTCCAAACTCCCTTCTCTGCTGTGCAGTTTCTCTATGAGACCCCACCTACCAAGGGGGTGGGGACTCAACATCCTACTCATGTGGTCCAATCAAAGCCTTAAATATTATTTAATCAAGTAAAAGTGAAACATCTGAATCCAATCTAATCTAATATGCCCAGAGAAACATACCACTTTAAAAACATAATCCAATATCTATTTTTGGAATTCATAAAACATGCCAAACTGCTGGAGTGCTAGTCTTATGCTGTTCTTTCATAATCTCTGACATATATTCCACAACAATGTGAGGTCTTGGTGGAGGGGTGATGTATGGGAATTCTGGACATAATGCATGATTGTTTTATAATCTCACTTCTCTAATAAAAATATATATATATTAAAAATCACCAAAATTATTTAGAGATGGTATCAGAATTTCACTTAGTATACCTCTAATTTTTTTCTATAGCAATAAATTTATTATAGAAAATATAAATTACATGCTACAAATCAAAATAATATTATAAACCTTGCACCCAGAGATAAACACTCCTAATATTGTGAGGCATATACACTTCCAGAATGTATGTGTTGTTATACAAGAATAAGATAGATGGCATAACGTCGGCTTCTGGTTAAGATAAAAAACAGGGACTGTTTTGGCTGCTTGAGATGACCAAAAAATTACATATAAATACATGGAATAATGATTATCAATTCACTTGCCATAATGCAAAAAAAAAAAAAAAAAAAAAAAAAAAAGAGAGTGATCCCTGAGAAACAGGGAACAAAAGGGCTGAGCCCTATGGTTTTTCCAGCTTATTGCATTAAGAGTGTTTCCAGGATCATACAAATAGAAAACAAGCAGCAACACTTAAATTTAACCATATTAATAATAATATAAATGGACTAAATATACCAAACAAAAGGCAGGGATTGTGAGAATGAACCAAAATAGTGCATGATATAATTCTATGCTACTTACAAAACACACACATAAAATATAAAGACACAAATAATGAATGGCAAAAGATATACTATACTAAGACTTGTTAGAAGAGAGCTGCAGTGGCTATATCAATATCTTACAAAGCAGACTGCAGTACAAAGAATATTATCACTTTTAATGAAAGACATTTCGTTATGATGAAGGGGTAAATTCATAAAGAGGATGCCACAATTCTAATCATTTATGTAACTAATGACAGAACTCCAAAACACATGAAACTAAAACTTATAGAAATTTAAAGAGCAATAAACAAAGCCTAAGTTACACTTGCAAATTTTAATACATCTCTCTTAATAATTTATAGAACAGGGAGACAAAAATCAGCAAGAATATAGAAGATGAGCACATTTTTTACAAACTTGACCTAATTGACATTGATAAAAATCTCCGCACAATAATAGTAGAATGTGTATTCTTTCCAAGTGCACACAAAAAACTCATCAAATTAGCACAATATTCTCTAGCATAAAACAAATCTTAATTACTTTGAAAGATTTCAAGTAATATAAAATATGTTCTCTGACTGAAGTTGAAATAAATTAGAAATTGATAACAAAAATATTAGGAAAATAGTCAAATATCTGGAAACTAAACACCATGCTACCAAACACCCAAGGGTAAAAGAAGAAATTAAAAGGTAAATTAGAATGTACATTGAATGGAATTATAATGAAAACTGAACACATCAAATTTGTGGGATTCCTCTAAAGCAGGGGATCAGCAAACTTTTCTTAAATGTCCAGATAGGTACTACTTTAGGTTTCTAGGTCATATAGTCTCTGTCTCAATGACTCAACTCTGTCATTGTAGTGCAAAAGCAGCCATAGAAAATACATAAATGAATGGGCATGCTTATTTTCCAGTTTTATTATTTATAATATCTAGTGGTCAGCCTAAGGACTGTAGTTTGCTGATTTGGGTCTAAAGATGTATTTAGAGAATGATTTATACTATTAAACACCATATATTAGTCAGCCAGAAGTGTGCTGATGCAAAATATCAGAAATCTGGTGGCTTTTTAAAAGGGTATTTATTTGGGGTAAAAGTTTGCAGAGACCTTTTTTAAAGGGTATTTATTTGGGGTAAAAGCTTGGGGTAACACCCTAAAGAGTCCAGGTTGATTTCTCACCCAAAGTTAGTTGCAATGTGTTGAAGCAAGATGGTTTCCAATCTCTGTGAGGGTACAGGGTTCCTCTTCCTCTTAAAGCTCTGTGGGCCCAGCTTCTTCTGATCTCAGTTGTAGGCTGGAGGTCTTGTTTCTTTCTGGGCCTTCTTAGGTGGCTAGGGCTCTCATCTTTTAAAATGCAAACCATCAGGTGAATGGCTCAGCCCCCCATGGGAGCTTCAGCTGTTTGAGCTTTCTCCTTTCTGTCACATGACCAAGTTCTCTCCTCTCCCATGTGTCTTCTTCTGTGTGTGTCCATTTATATAGCCCACCAAGGGAAAAGGAGTCAACCCTGAGTTATACCTTACTGACATGGTCAAATCAGAGGCCTAATCTTAACAAAATTTGATCAAAGCCATCTCAGCTGAATCTAATAAAGCCAAAGGGTATCATATCCAGCTGAGCAGACCAGTTTACAAACAATCTTCTTTTTGGTATTCAAAAATAATCTCAAACTGCCACTCACCATATAGACATTTCTCAAATCAATGACTTCAGCTTCTATCCTAAGAAACTAGAAAGAGAAGAGCAAACCAAACCAAAAATAATCAGAAGAAAGAAATATCAAAGACCAGAAAAAGAAAAAGAATAAAGAAAGCAAAATCTGGTTCTTTAAGAAACTCAAAAATATTGACAAACCTCTGGACCAACTAATGTGGAAAATAAGAAAAAAGACACACATATCAAGAATAAAGTGATGATATCACCACAGAGTATACAGATATTAAAAACATATGTAGGGAATATAATGCCAATAAATTTGATAACTTAGGTGAAATAGAAAAATTCCTTGAAAGATACAAACTGCTAAATCTCATTCAAGAAGAGCTAGATAATCTGTGCTAGTCCTATATCTATTAAAGAGATTGAATTTGAAGTTAAAAACCTTCTTACAGGGATTGTGGGAATATGGCTGATGGGGTAAACAGATAGCTTCACTCTTACTTAAACAACTGAGATGGAGTCTAGGGCTACCTTGGTGACCTGCTTAAGGGTACAGCAGACCAGAACACTGTTTTACAACTAACAGAAGAGTTGGGGACAGAGAGGAGGAAGCCAAAAGAACAAACTGTGAATATTGATCCTACTGGCTGCTGGGAAGGATACCCATCAGTTAGGTATCAGATGAAGGTAAAACTCCTGGCAAATAGTATCTAAGAGAAGAACAGACTTATTCCTCCCTGCCAGTACCTCTAGATATATATAGAGTGGGGGTGTGTGCTCTGTGTCATCTAGGATGGTGCTAGAAAGAAAATGGGGCTGGCAAAAAATCTTGAGTTTCTCCCACCTGTGGCTGGAAGTGGCACTTATACCCTGCCCTCAGGACAAACAGCCTAAGTAGAGCCACTGGCTTCCTCCTCCAAAAGAAGCATGACAACAACCTCCCTGGGAAGAGGAGGGGTCAGAGAGGGTGAGGATTGTTCTCTTTGCAGTTATTTTAGCCAGCTGAGCCCCACTGTAGTGCTGGAAGGGACATTGACATGACAGGGATAGGGAATGGGGATTTCCTCAGGCAGGCTGCTATGCTCAACAGCTTAGATAAAGAAAGGAATTACATCAGAGAGGAGATGGGGATCTCCTCAGCACACCTAGCAGCCTAGGTAAGGAGAGATTATTTACATCAGAAAGGAGGCAAAGATAACAGGGAGGGAATAGGGGATGATAGGTCTCTGAAAAGCCTTGTTACCTAAGACACATTAGCTCAGTGGAAGAGCTCCTGCCTTCTTTATACAAGGTCTC
Organism: Cabassous unicinctus; assembly: GCA_029593785.1. NCBI lineage: Eukaryota > Metazoa > Chordata > Mammalia > Cingulata > Chlamyphoridae > Cabassous > Cabassous unicinctus. The sequence continues at coordinate 10,964 of JAQZBX010020364.1, forward strand.
TGGTTTTATCCCTGGCTCCTCTCTGAGAAGGGACAAAAGGTTATCAAGCATCCAGTGAAAGTTTATGACAGGAAACATATAGACATCATCTTTGTATTAGCTTTTATTGGATCTCAATTTTTAAAAATGTTCCTTTTTTACTTTCCTTATTTTACTTACTATAACCTGGCTTAAAACCTGCTGAGGACAGGCTGCGGGCTGATTGTTAATAGCAACAGCCTAAGAAGATCACTAGGGGTCCAAGATAAAAGGCTGTTTTCCATGTTGGTCTTGGCTTTTTGATCCTTTTCCTTCCTTCTTCCTCCTTTTCTTTAAAAAACAAAAACAGAAAAATGAATAGCTGTTGTCTTGATTTCTTGTTGCTGTAATCCCCTTTCCTTGGCTTCTCTGTTAGTCTGTTAGTTTTTTCTCCCTTTCATTTCCCAATTTTCTCTACCTATGTTATATCTTTTCTCTCCTTCATCCATATATTTTCTGTTTCCTGTTGTTCTTTCATTCCACATCTTTGGGCTTGGTCTTCAATTTTTCTTGTAGTCATTTCTCTCCCTCTCCTACTTTCTGTGTGTTTTCTTTTCTTTTTTTAATTTTTTTTCTTTCTTACCTTATCTCTTCTACTTTTTCTTTCCCCCTCTTCTCATCATTCTGGACTTTTACTTCATTCTATATTTTTCTCCATTCTCTTTCATGTTTCATTGTTTCTATTCTACCTTTTTAATCTTATTCTTCTGTAATTCTTTCTCAGGCTACTCAATTGCCTATGTCTTGTATGGTCCCTCTTTTACCATTTTTAAAATTTTAACTTTTTTATAGTTTTATTTTTTTTATTTTTTATTTTACTTTTAAACATTTTTTACCCCCTCCCCCTCTTCTACCATTTTAATATTATCATGATTATTATTCATTCTCTCTTCCTATTTCTCAGGTATTAACAGTTTTTCCCAAAGGAACATAGACAATGGCAAGGAAATAGCATAAGATTAATGAAATGTCATAAGGAAACCTTATAAAACTCAAAAACAACAAAATAAAACCATAGAGCACAGAGAGAAGCCAATCAACTGAAGAAACACACAAAGATAGACAGAGAACTAGACACATTGAAAAAATACAAGCCACAATAAGAAATAGGAAGACATGGCCCAGTCCAAAGAATAAACAAAAAACCAAGAGGAGATGCAGAAAATGGAACAACTAATCAGAGCTGTCCAAACAAATATCAAGAATCAACTTAATGAAGTGAAGGAAGAGATAAAGGATGTTAAGAAAACACTGGGAGAACAAACTGAAGAAATTGTAAACATACATAAAAAGATAACAGATATGATGGTGATGAAAGGCAAAATCCAAGAAACCAAAAATACAATGGTGGAACGCAACAGCAGATTTGAACAGGCACAGGAAAGAATTAGCAATGTGGAAAATAGTACTTCTGAAATCAAACAGATAATATAACAGATAGATAAAAAGATAGAAAAAGACTAGCAGGGACTTAGGGACTTGAACGACAACACAAAATGTACAAATATACACATTATAGTCATCTCAGAGGGAGAAGAGAAGGGAAAGGGAACAGCAGGAGTGTTGGAGAAAATAATGGCTGAAATCTTCCCAACCCTATTGAAGGATATGGTTGTACATATCCAAGAAGTGCAGCACACCATGAACAGTATAAGTTGCAACAGGCCTACTCCAAGACATATACTTGTTAAATTCTCCAATGCTCAAAACAAAGAGAGAATACTGAAAGCAGCAAGAGAAAAGAGAACCATCACATCAACGGGAAGCTCATTAAGATTAAGTGCTGATTACTCACCTGAAACAATGGAGGCAATTAAGCAGTGGTATGATATAGTTAATGTGCTAAAAGAAAAAAAACTTCCAGCCAAGAATTCCCTATCCAGCAAAGCTGGAATTCAAAAAATGAGGGAGAGTTCAAAATATTCACAGACAAACAGAATCTAGTAAAGTATGTCAATAAGAATCCTGCACTTCAAGAAATGCTAGGGGGAGTTTTGCGGGTTGAAAGGAAAAAACAGGAGAGAGAGTTGGAGGAGAGTGTAAGAACAACTAAAAAGACAAAAAGAGTAATAAAAACAATACATGACATACATAAAACCAAAGAAAATATTCCTAATCTAAGTAATTCCATGACAATAGTAAAACTGAATTTTAACGGACTAAACTCACCAGTCAAGAGACACAGACTGGAAGAATGGAGAAGGAAATATGACCAATCTATATGCTGTCTACAAGAAAACCACCTTAGACCCAGGAATTCAAGAGGGCTGGAAGTGAATGATTAGAAAACAAATCTACAAGCAAACAGTAATCAAAAAAGGGCAGGAGTAGCTATACCAATATCAGACAAAACAGATTTCAAATGCAAAACTATTGCAAGAGAAAAAGACAGACACTACATTTTAATAAAAGGGGTAATCTTGCAAGAAGAAAGAACAATCATAAACATTTATGTACCTAACCAGGGTGCCTCAAATTACATGGTGCAAACACTGGAAAAACTAAGTGGAGAAATAGATGCCTCTAAAATTATACTGGGGGACTTTACTACACCATAATCACCATTAGACAGAACTTCTTTACAAAGAATCAATAAAGAAACAAAGACTTTGAATAATACATTATAAGACCTGGACCTGATATACACATACAGAACACTACACCAAAATACAGCAGAATATCTAGTGCACATGGATCATACTCCAAGATAGACCACATGCTAGGCCACAGAACACCTCTCAATGAATTCATAATGATTGAAATTATACAAATTTCTGTGACCACAATGGAATGAAGCTGAAAATCACTAAGGGCCAGAGAACCAGATTAGGCACAAAGATATGGAAGTTCAACAACACACTCTTCGACAAACAGTGGGTTAAGAAGGAAATCACAAAATAAATAAGTACCTTGAAATTAATGAAAATGACTACACAACATAGCAAAACCTATGGGATGCAGCAAAAGATGTACTGTGAGGGAAATTCATATCCATAAATGCATATATCTAAAAAGAATAATGAGCTAAAATCAAAGACTTAACTGTCCACCTGGAGGAATTAGAAAAAAAACAACAAACTAACCTCAGTGGAAGTAGAAAGAAGGAAATAACAAATATTGTAGCAGAACTAAATGAAATTGATAATAAGAAAGCAATAGAAAAAAAATAAAAAATAAAAACAAAAGCTGGTTCTTTGAGATCAATAAAATTGAAAACCTGTTATGTAGACTAAAAAAGAAAGAAAGTAAGAAGAGGCAAATATGCAAAATAAGAAATGAGAAAGATGATATCACTACTGACCTCACAGAAATAGAGTTTCATAAAAGGGTACTTTGAAAAACTATATGTCAACAAGATGAGCAACTTATAGGAAATGGACAAATTCCTAGAATCACACAAGTAGCCAATATTGATGAAAGAAGGAATTGATGAGTTCAAAACACGAGTCACAAGTAATGAGATAGAATTAGTCAGAAAAAACTTCCAAAATAAGAAGAGCCTTGGACCAGATGGCTTCACAGGTGAATTCTACCAAACAATCCAGAAAGAGCTAACACCCATCTTGCTTAAACTCTTCCAAAAATTAGAAGTGAAAGGAACATTGCCTAACTCATTCTCTGATGCCAACAACACCCTAATACCAAAGCCAAAGACACCACAAAAAGGAAAATTACAGAGCAATCCCTCTAATGAATCTAGATGATAAAATCCTCAACAAAATACTTGCTAATCATATTCAACAACACATCAAACAAATTATACACCAGGACTAAGTTGTTGTCATCCCTGTTATGTAGGATATTTCAATACAAGAAAATCAATCACTGTTATATACCAAATAAACAGATTGAAGGAAAAAAATCACATAATCTTCTCTATAGAACAGAAAAAGTATTCAAGAAAATACAACACCATTTCCTGATTAAAAAAACACTACAAAAGATAGGGATAGAGGGAAAGTTCCTCAACATGATAAAGGATATATATATGAAAAACCCAACAAACATCGTATACAATGATGAAGTCCTAAAAGCTTTCCCTCTAAGATCAGGAGCAAGAGAAACATGCACACTATCACCAATCCTATTTAACATTGTGTTAGAAGTACTTGCTTGAGCACTTAGGCAAGAAAAAGATATAAAAGGCATTCAAATTAGAAAGGAAGAAGTAAAATCTTTGCTATTTGCATATGAATTTATCCTATACATAGAAATCTCTGAGAAATATACAACAAGCTTCTAGAGCTTATAAATGATTTCAACTAAATTGCAGGTTATAAGATCAATAAGCAAAATTGAGTAGCATTTCTGTATACCAGTAATGAGCAATCTGAGTGGGAAATCAAAAAAATTAATTTACAATAGTAAGCAAAAAAAACAAATACCTAAGAATAAATTTAACTAAAGATGTAAATGACTTATACACATAAAAATACACAATAATATCAAAGAAAATCAAAGAAGACTTAAATAAATAAAAGAATATTCCAATTCATGGATAAGAAGACTAAATATCATTAAGATACCTATCCTACCAAAACTGATATACAAATTTAAAGCAATCAGAATAAAAATCAACACAGCACTTTTATTGAATTGGAAAAAGTATTGTATTTATTTGGAAGGACAAGAGGCCCCAAATAGCCAAAGACATATTGGGGGAAAAAATGAAATAGGAAGAATCACACTACTTGACTTTAAAACATACTGCAGGGGTATCCGGGCAAGATGGCATTGGTTTAAGCGTGGACTTACCATCTCTCTTTCAAAAAAATGGCTGAGTGGGGGCAAGATCCTGCCTGAGTGAGCTGCTTGGGGAATGCACAGAGCAGGAGGCTTCTGGGCATCTGGATCTGGAGAGAGCTGGACAAAGAGATAAATTGCTTAAGGTAAAACCCGGAAGTTCTTGCCTCTGAGGCTGGAAACTGCAGGAAGGCTAAGCCCCACTCTCAGGGCAAAGCTGCTGTGAGCCTCACTCTCCCTGACTCCTGCAGGCCACCCAGCAGGAGGGTATGTACTCCAAAAGTGTGAGGGCTCTGGCAAAGGATGGAGAGGGATTTCCTTTCTGTTGGTTTGGTTGCCTGGACCCCCTTTGAGCTTTAAGGAACATACTAGCTGGCTCCAGGTGGCATCAGTAAGAGTGGAGAGGTGAATCTGCTGAAGTAGCCTGATTTACCTATCTGCCCTGGGTAGATATTTGGCCTGAAGAGGGCAGAGTCAGGCAATTGACTTGTCCTGTGCTGAAAACTATCAAAATTTCAACCCCCCTAAGGGAGGCAGGCAGTAGGAATCGCTTAATAAGCTTCCAAGAGCCTATTTAGAGAACCCTGGGAGGAGAGGGTGGTCTTGAAGAGAGTTGAGAGTCATTGATTTGCAGTGAGTTTAGTCATCAGGGTATCATTTGAAATTCAAATTTGAACTAAATCTGACCTGAAAAGGTGAGGGGGAACCCCATGACACAGGCTATTGCATCCTGCTGCCCTTGGAGGGAAAGCAATAAGAATAGAAAAGGGGAAGGGTCAGATTCCTAATCAGCAGAAATTTATCCAACTGCAAAGAGTCAACTTGCCCTAGGGAAAGTGGCTGGATAGATTTCTGAAGAACTAACTGACCCAACAAGAAAGTTTAGCTGTGGAGGAATTTTGCCTTGAATACACAAGGTCCCTAGTTTGATTCCTGGCTTCTCTTAGAGTGGTGATCCACCAGGATATCAAACATCCAGCTGATACTTTAGGACAGGGCAAACAAAGACATTATTTTTGTATTATCTTCTATTGGGTGTCTTATTTTTCCTTTAAAAAAGGTTACTTTCTTTAAAACTTTAACTTACTTTACTCACTAAAAACCACTTCAAAACCTGCTAAGGGAAGGATGCAGTGTAATTAATTGATGAAAACTGGCAGCCTGAGACGCTCCACATGGGCTTAGGAGGAAAGGCTGTCCTTCCTTAGTTTTTGTTTCACTGCTTGCTTGTGTGTTTATTTTTGTTTTCTTGTTTTTCTTTCCTCTTTCTTCTGCCCCACCATTTTCTTTTTCTTCTTTAATTCAGTGCTGCTGGCTTACTTCTTGTTTGCTTTGTTTCCTCTTCCCTAATTTTCCTTTATCTATATATATCGATTTTGTCTACCAATGCTATCTCTTTTCCTTCCTTCATCTTTCTATCTTCTGCTTTCTGTTGTTGTTCTTACATTCCACCTCTCTTTATTCAGTCCTCAATTCTTCTGGTTTTTATTTCTATCTCTGCTATTCTGTTTTCTTTATTTTATTAACTTTTTTCTTTTTATATTTTCTTTTCTTTTTCCCTCTTTCCTCATCATTCTGGCCTTTTAATTCTTTCTATATATTTTTCTCTATTCACTTTCCCATTTTATTGTAGGTACTCCACCAGATAGCAATAAAAAATTACAAATTATACTAAGAAATAAGAATAAATGCCCAGTCCAATGAACAAACTAAAAACCAGGAAGAGAAGCAGAACATTGAACAACTAATCAAAGCTGTCCAAACAAATATCATGGGCCAAGTTAAGGAGGTGAAGAAAGAGATTAAGGATATTAAGAAGACACTGGAAGAACATACTGAAGAAATTGTAAAAATACATAAAAAGAAAACAGATATGATGGTGATGAATGACACATTCCAAGAAATCAAAAAGACACTGGAAGCACATAACAGCAGATTTAAACAGGCAGAGGAAAGAATTAGTGATGTGGAAGACAGTACATGTGAAGTAGAACAGATAGACAAAAAGATAGAAAAAATCCAGCAGGGACTTAGGGATTTGAACAATAACACAAAACATGTAAACATACACATTATAGTCACCCCAGAGGGATAAGAGAAGGGAAAGGTGACAGAAGGTGTGTTGAAAGAAATAATGGCTGAAAACTTCCCAACCCTATTGAGGGTGCTGGACGTACATTGCCAGGAACCCCAAAAAGTATAAATCCCCACAGGCCTACTCCAAGACATATACTTGTCAAACTGTCCAATGCTCAAGACAAAGAGAAAAAAGAACCATCACATACAATGGAAGGTCAATGAGAGTAGGTGCTGATTTCTAATCTGAAACCATGAAGGCAAGAAGGCAGTGGTATGACATAGTTAATGTGCTAAAAGAAAATCTTAGGACCAAGAATTCCTTATCCAGAAAAGGTGACATTCAAAAATGATGGGCAGTTCAAAATATTCACAGATAAACAGAATCTAAGAGAGTATGACAGTAAGAAACCTGCACTTCAAGAAATACTAAAGGGAATTCTGCAGGTTGAAAAGAAAAAACAGTAGGGAGTTGGATGAAAGTGTCAGAACAAAATGTTAAAAAGAAAATAAAAACAACATATACACAAACCCAAAGAAAATATGGCTAATATAAGTAATTCCTTGAGAGTAATAATACTGAATGTTAATGGACACAGATTGGCAGAATGGATAAGGAAGTATTACCCATCTATATGCTGTCTACAAGAAACCCACCTTAGACCCAGGGATTCAAGGAGGCTGAAAGTGAATGACTGGAAAAACAATCTTACAAGCAAACAATAATCAATAAAGGGTGGGAATGGCCATACTAATATCAGACAAAATAAACTTTAAATTCAAAACTGTTGTTAGAGACAAAGATGGACACCATATATTATTAAAACGGTAATCTTTCAATAAAAATGAACAATCATAAACATTTATGAACCTAAGAAGAGTGCCTCAAAATACATGAGGCACACACTGGAAAACTAAGCGGAGAAATAGAGGCCTCTACAATTATAGTGGGAAGCTTTAATACACCATTGTCAACATTTCACAGAATATCTTGACAGAGAATCAATAAAGAAACAAAGACCTTGTATAATACATTAGAGGATCTGGAACTAATAGATATATACAGAACACTACACCAAAATACAGCAGGATATACATTCTTCTTGAGTGCAGATGGATCATTCTCTAAGATAGACAACATGTTAGGCTGCAGAAAAATTCTCAATGAACTCAGAAAGATTGAAATCATACAAAGTAATTTCTGTAACCACAATGGAATGAAGTTGGGAATCTGTAAGAGCCAGAGAACCAGACTAGGCATAAAGTTAGGGAAGTTAAACAACATACTCTTAGACAGACAGTGGACCAAGGAGGAAATCTCAAAAGAAATCAGTAACTACCTTGAAATGAATGAAAATGACAACTCAAAATATCAAAACCTATGGCATGCAGCTAAAGCTGTACTGAGAGGGAAATTCATAGTCATATTATGCATATAGCAAAAAAGAAGAAAGAGCTCAAATAGAAGACCTAACTGCACACCTGGACGAATTAGAAAAAGAACAATAAACTAGCAGAAAAATTAAATTGGAGGACTCACACTACCTGATTTGAAAACATACTACAAAGCTACATTGGTCAAAATTTCATGGTATTGGCACAAAGATAGACAAACTTAAAAAAAGAACCAAACTGAGAGTTCTGATATAGATCCTCACATATACAGTCATCTGATATTCTACAAGGCCACCAAGCCCACTCAACTGGGAGAGAATGGCCTCTTCAACAAATGTTGCTTGGAGAACTAGATACCAATATTCAAAAGAATGAGAGAGGAACACCATCTCACACCTTATACAAAAAATCACCTTAAGATGGATGAAAGATCTATATATAAGAGCCAAGACCATAAAGACCTTGGAAGATAATGTAGAGAAGCATCTACTAGACCTTGTAATAGGAAATGGCTTCTGGAACTTCACACCCACATCACGAGAAGTGAAAGAAAAAATATATAATTAAAACCATTTGCATCTCAAAGGAGTTTGTCAATAAAGTGAAAAGACAGCCCACTCAATGCAAGAAAATATTTTTTAACCATATATTTCATAGTAGTCTATTTTCTGTAATATATATAAAAAAATCTTGCACCTCAAAAAGAAAAAGAAAAAAAACCATTTAAAAAATGGGTAAGTGATTTGAACAGATACTTCTCCAAAGAAGAAATACAAATGGCTTAAAAGCATATGAAAAGATGCTCAACATCTCTAGCTATTAGGGAATTGCAAATCAAAACTACAATGAGATACCATCTTACACCCATTAGACAGGTGGCCATTAAAAAATCAGAAGATTACAAGTGTTGGGGAAGATGTGGAGGAATGGGAGCCCTCATCCACTGCTGGAGGGAATGTAGAATGGTCCAGCCATTGTGGAGGACAGTCTGGAATTTCCTAAAAAAACTGACTGTCATGGAGAGGGAAAATGTGGTGCAATTTGGGGGCATTTTCATGACTTAGATTTGACCTGGATGACATTGTGGTGACAGATACAGGCTATTATATATCCTGCCATAGACTACAGGATTGGGTGAGAGAGAGTGTAAACTACAATATAAACTATAGTCCATGCTTAGTGGCAATGCTCCAAAATGTGTTCATCAATTGCAATGAATCTACCACATTAATGAAAGAATTTGTTAATGAGGGGAAATGTGGGAGGTGTGGGGAGTGGGGAGGTGTGGGGAGTGGGGCATACGGGAATCCCTAATACTTTTTATGTAACAATTTATGTAAGATAAGTATCTTTTAAAAATAAATAAAAAATATTTTTTAAAAAAACAAAAACAAACATACTACAGAACTACAGCTGTCAAACATGCATGGTACAGGCACAAGGATTGGCATACTGACCAATGGAACTGAATCAAGAGTTCTGATATAGATCCTCACAAATACAGTCATCTGATATTTGACAAGACCACCAAGCCCACTCAGCTGGGAGAAAATGGCCTCTTCAACATATGGTGCTTGGAGAATTGGAAATCCATACCCAAAAGAATGAGATAGGAACACTATCTCACACCTTATACAAAAATCAACTCGAGATAGATCAAAGATCTAAATAAAGAATGAAGACCATGAAAACCTTGGAATATAATGTAGTGAAACATCTACAGAAACTTGTAATAGGAAATGATTTCATGAATTTCACACCAAAGCACAGGCAGTGAAAGAAGGAATAGACAAATGGGACTTCCTCAAAATTAAAAACTTTGCACCTCAAAGGAGTTTGTCAAGGAAGTGAAAAGGCAGCCTACGCAATGGGAGAAAATATTTGTTAACCATATATCTGATAGTAATCTATTTCTATCATACATAAAGAGATCCTACACCTTGAAAATGAAAAGACAAAGAACTCATGTAAGAATGGGCAAGTGATTTGAACAGACACTTCTCCAAAGAAGAAATACAAATGGCTTAAAATCACATGAAAAGATGCTCAACATCACTAGTTATTAGGAAAATGAAAACCAAAACTACAATAAGATTTAAATAAACAGAGAACTACAAGAGTTGGAGAGGATGCAGAGTAATGGGAACACTTATCCACTGCTCCTGGGAAGAAGATTGTGAGCCACACCCATAAGAGCGAAATCTATGATAATGTGGAAGCATGTAGTTGTGCAGTGAAGGGAAATGACAGGGGTATAATGATAATATTGGGTTGGATGGTGCAGGTTTGACAGGGGGACAAGGTTGGGGGGGTGGGTTCAATGGTCCATGAAATTGGGAGAAGGGTTGAGGGAGGGAGCTGGGGAAGACGGGATTGGTGGGTACTTGGTTGAAATTACAATGTTGGGAATGCTCATTTGGCAATATGACAAGGAAAGGTTACTTGTTTAGGGTGTTGGATGGGGGCATTCAGGCCTGGGAGCACCTGGGGCAGACCTCTAGGGAGTGTGTGAGTGATCATTTTGGCATAGTGTGTTGCATCAGTGGGTAAAGACCCAGATAATGAGCAGGAAGGTGTTGGACTCCCACCCTAGGGAAGCCCACTATGTTCTCAAACAGAAGGACAGGAGTCATTTGAAAGCATCGGTGGTGCCTAATAAGGGAGGACAGACCAGTATGTCAAGCCTCAGTGAAGATGCAAGTAACTAGGAATCTTGTCCTTCAAGGAGTGAAGCCTGGTGGATACCATGGACCTGTAGGGGAGGGGGAGGGAGAATAAAATAGATGGAACAGGGGACAATTTGGGAGTGATGGAAGTGTTCTACATGATCTTGCAAAGTTGGATACAGGCCACATTAAGTTTTATCATATCTTAAAATAGTAGACAGCCCAAAATGTAAACCATAATGTGAACTATTGATGATGGTTAGTAGCTATTTTTCAATATTTATTAATCAATTGTAACAAATGTGCCATCCACATATAAAATGTTATTGATGGGGAAAAGGGTATAGGGGAAGGATGTTGTGTATATGGGAATCCCCTGTATTTTTTACATGACTTTACTGTGACCTAAACCTTATTTGAAGAAAAAATGAAAAGAAAAAAAAAGGAAAACTGTAAGACACTGGGGGAATAAATGGAAGAAAATGTCACTATACATAGAGGACAACAGTCTTATAGTAATGAAAGGCAAAATGTAAAAGAAAAAAGTTTTTTTTCTTCAAATATTTTTCCATTCTTTTTTAATATTCCAATTTTTAAAAATATATTCTATTTTTACTTTTTATTAATTTTTTTCTGTATTTTTCTTCTTATGCATAAAACTGTCATTACTATTTCATTTTCTTATTAATTGTGGCTATTTTATTCATTTCATTTTTGAAGAAGTTTTTTGATCACAGAAGTTTACAACAGTGGCAGGGAGGATCATTGGTGTGGGGTGTCAGTGAGTGGGGATACATGGGAGGAAGTTCACCTGGGAATACATATAAGGCATATAAATGTGTTCAAATGTTCCTGGGGCATTGTCACAGTGGGTGGAGAGTCACATGAAGGACCCTTGATATTGATGACTATGCTTATGAGCCTTTGCTCTTGAAATTGAAACTTAGCCTAGTGAGGGGGTTCTCTGTGACCCGTTGGGGTCTTTTTATGAGCTAAAAGGTTTTGTGGAGACTGTGTGGAGCAGAGGGCACAAAGGAAACCTTTGTTTCCATTGTGAGGTCAAGTTGGTCAAATGTGACTGACCCAAGGCTACAGCCTTTCATGCGGCTAATTCTGAGCTAACTGGCCTGTAGCAAGGCAAGCTGAAAAAGGGGAAAGTTAGTTTTCATTTTGAGCTAATTGGCAACAAGTGTTTTGTTTACCATGTAGACAGTGCAGTATATAATTATCCAACACAAAGGTTGCGAGTGGTTTTTTTAGCCAAAAAGAAGAAATTTTATCCCCTTCCTTTATCTTTGGCTACTCAGTTATATACACTCACATACACACACACACACACACCTATTTCCCATCCCTGCTGGAGAAATCCCTTTTTAGGCCAATGCCTTTCAAACCATCTGTGGTGAAGGACCAATTTTGCTTTTTATAGCCTTTGCAAAATTGATACTTTTATAAAATACAATGAACAAATATTGTGTATTTCAGTATTTAATATTTTAATGTGACAAATAAGATTGCTTCCTGCTTTTATAGTTGGGGTTAGATTGACCTTATTCACAAGAAAAATATCTATCAAAATGCTTCTATATTTGATTCCAACAACACTCAGACAATACAGTCACAGATGTGATGATGGAAACTGAAAAAGAGACTATAGAGGAATTTCATGATGATCAGGCTGTTCATTTTTAGGTTTTATAAAAAATAAAGCAAGTAGAGGTTTATACACCTCCAATCCTTCATCAGAAGTCAATTTCAACAATTTATCTTGAAAAATTATAGTTAAAATTATCTTTTGATGATAGACATGATTCCAGGATTTTCTGCCCTGTTGGATTGTAGTGGGCTGTCCTGTGGGTACACAGCTCAAACACATGCTTCTGAGCATGTGAGGCAGTTGACACATGAACCAGTCTAGGTCAGGTCAGTGAGGGAGTGAGCAGCAAGGCAGTGCCACATGGCTACAAAAGTTTCTAAATCTTTTCTCTCAATTCTCTACTCCACTCCTCACAAAGATAAGCAACAAGCAGTACAGAGACATCCCCCTCCAGGAAGTCTGCTTTCCTCACTTCCTCTGGACCCTGCACTGTGCTGGGTACCAGCCTGCCCAGCCCTCAGGGATGACTCAGGGACACTGATGATGCCCAAGACATTGATGATGCCCAGGAAGCTAATTTACATTATTGGAAGTGCAGCTATTTTTAAAACTTAATTTGCAAGCTTTCCTTTAAGTAACTGGGGACAGGAGAGTTTGGCTGGAAATTTCTGGAACTATGAACATCTAAAATGTGTGTTTGCTGCTCTGGTCCCCTGGAATTGGTAAACAAAATTTCCCCTGGTTGCTAATGGGTATTCAGTGGGGGAATAATGGAAGGGCAAGAATGCTTCTGCCTGACTCACTCATGTGCTGTTTCTTTGTAAAACTACATTTTATCTCTGGACCTTTTAAAAAAGAATCAGGGAAGAGGCAAGATGGCATCGGTTTAAGTGGGTGTTCACCATCTCTCATAAAAAATGGCTGATTAGGGGCAAAATCCTGCTGAGTGAGCCATTCTCGGAGCCCACAGAGCAGAAGCCTTTGGGGCATCAATCTTGATGGAGCTGGACAAAGAGATCAATTTCTTAAGGTAAAACCCTGAGTTTCTAGCCCTGTGGCTGGAAACCATGGATGGCTAAGCCCCACCATCAAGGCAAAATCCAAGGTGAGCCTAGACTCAGACTGGCCACCCAGGAGGAGGGAGCATTCTCCAAGAGTGGGAGGGTTCTGGCAAAGTATGGAGAGGGATTTCCTTTCTGTGGGTATTTTTGCCTGGACCCCCTTTGAGCTTTGGTGAGCATACCAATCAGCTCGAGGTGGCACCAGGCAGAGGGGAGAGGCAAATCTGTTGGGGCATCCTGATTTACCTAACCACCCTGAGATAGAGAAACTTGGCCTGTGAGAGGGCAGAGTCAGGCATTTGACTCATCCCATGCTGAAAACTATCAAAATGTCAACTCCACTAAGGAAGGAAGGCAGCAGGAAGCACTTATAAGCTTCCAAGAGCCTATTTAGGATCCCCTGGGAAAAAGGGGTGGTCTAGAAAAGGATTGAGAGTTATTTTTCTGTGGTGAATTCAGTCACTAGGATATCATTTGAATTTCAAAACAGAACTTAACCTGACTGGGAGAGGGGAGGGGCGTTCTGTTCATAAGGCCTGTTGCAAACTGCTGCCCTGGGAGAGTCAAACCTGCCCAAGGGAAAGTGACTGGATACCTTTCTGAAGAATTAACTGACCCAACTAGAAAGTTTAGCTCAGTGGAGGAATTTCTGCCTTGAATATACAAGGCCCTTAGTTCAATTTCCCGTTCCTGTTAGAGTAGTGATCCCCTGGGATATCAAACATCCAGCTGATACTTTAGGACAGGGAAAATATAGACACTATCTTTGTATTAGCTTCTCCTGGACCCCTTATTTTTCCTTAAAAAAGGGTTACTTTTCAAAAAAAGATCAACTTACTTTACTTGCTAAAACCCTCTTCAAAACCTGCAGAGAGAAGACTACAGGGTAATTGATTGATGAACACTGGCAGCATGAGAAGCTCCACAGGGGCATAAGAGGGAATGCTGTTCTTCCTTAGTTTTTTTGACTGCTTAATTGAGTGTTTGGTTTTTTTGTTTGTTTTCTTGTTTTTCTTCTGTCTTCCCCACCCCCCGCCCTTTTTAAAGTAGGTGCTGCTGACTTGTTTCTTCTTTGCTGTTGTTTATCTTCCTTAACGTCCCCTTTTCTGCATATACCGATTTAGTCTACCAACACTATCTCTTTTCCTTCCTTCATCTTTCTATCTTCTGCTTACAGTTGTTGTCCTTCATTCCACCTTTCTTAATTCATTCCTCAATTTTTCTGTTTTTTATTGCTATCTCATCTAATTTATTTGCTTTTCTTTATTAACTTTTTTTCTTTTTGTCCTTTCTTTTCTCTTTCCCTCTCTCCTCATCATTGTGGCCTTTTAGTTCATCCTATAAATTTTTTCTCTATGGGATTCCCATTTCATTGGAGTTTTCATTAGAAAACTCCTCTTTGTTATTCCCATTGCTCTACACTCTTTACATGAGTTAGTCATTTTCCTAAGTCTTATATGGTCCCTCTTCTAACTTTTACTATAATTATTACTATTATCCTTTTTCTTCCTCTGGCCCTAATATTTTTCCTTCAAGGGAATATAGAAAACAGCAAAGAAATAGAACAAGAAGAAAAAAGTGTCAAAGAGAAAACAATGCACACACACAAACATCAGCTAAATAGAACCCTACAGTAGAGAGAAGCTAATCAACTGAATAAACCCATCAAG
This sequence comes from Cabassous unicinctus, assembly GCA_029593785.1. Lineage (NCBI taxonomy): Eukaryota > Metazoa > Chordata > Mammalia > Cingulata > Chlamyphoridae > Cabassous > Cabassous unicinctus. The sequence continues at coordinate 26,190 of JAQZBX010020364.1, forward strand.
ATAAAAAGATGACCCAACAGCAACAAAAAATTACAAACCATACTAAGAAACAGGAATTCATGTCCCAGTCTAATGAACAAACTAAAAACCAGGATGGGATGAGATGCAGAACATCAAACAACTAATCAAAGCTGTCCAAATATCATGGCCCAACTTAATGAATTGAAGAGATTAAGGATATTAAGAAGACACTGGGAGAACATGCTGAAGAAATTGTAAAAATACATAAAAAGAAAATGGATATGATGGTGATGAATGGCACAATCCAAGAAATAAAAAACACACTTGAAGCACATAACACTAGATTTGAACAGGCAGAAGAAATAATTAGCTATGTGGAAGACAGTACATCCAAATCAAACAGATAGTAGAAAAGATAGATAAAAAGATAGAAAAAATCAAACAGGGATTTGAATGACAACACAAAATGCACAAACATACACATTATAGGCATCCTAGAAGGAGAAAAGAAGGGAAAAGGGACAGAAGAAGTGTTGAAGAATTAATGGCTGAAAACTTCCCAACCCTGTTGAAGGAGATGGGTGCACATGTCCAGGAAGCACAGCACACCCCAAACAGTATAAATCCCAGTAGACCTACTCCAAGACATATACTTGTCAAAATGTCCAACGCTCAAGACAAAGAGAAAATACTGAAGGCAGGAAGAAAAAAGAGAACCATCACATACAAGGAAAGCTCAGTAAGATTAAGTACTGACCTCTTATCTGGAACCATGGAGGCAAGAAGGCAGTGGTAAAACATAGGCAAAGTACTAAAAGAAAAAAAACTTCCAGCCAAGAATTCTCTATCCATCAAAGCTGACATTCGAAAATGATAAAGAGTTCAAAATATTCACAGATAAACAGAACTTAAGAGAGTATGCCCATAAGAAATTACCCTTCAAGAAATACTAAAGGGAATCCTACAAGTTGAAAGGAAAAAACAGGAGAGAGAGAGTTGGAGGATAGTATAAGAACAACTAAAAAGACAAAAAGAAAATAAAATCACATATGGCATACATAAACCCAAAGAAAATATGGCTAATGTAAATAATTCTTTGAGAGTAATACCACTGAATGTTATGGATTAAACTCACCAGTCAAGAGACACTGATTGGCAGAATGGATAAGGAAATATGAGGAATGGGAACCCTCATCCACTGCTGGTGGGAATGTAGAATGGTCCAGCCATTGTTGAAGACAGTTTCCAGTTCCTCAAAAAACTAAGTATAGATTGGCCATATGACCCAGCAATACCCAGAACTGAAAGCAAGTACATGAACAGTTATATGCACACCAATGTTCAAAGCAGCATTATTCATTATTGCCAAAAGTTGGAATCAAACCAAATGCCCATCAATAGATGAATTGATAAATAAAATGTGGCATATACATAGAATGGAATATTATTCAGCTGTAAGAAACAATAGAGTACTAACACATGGGGTAACATGGATGAATCTTGAGGACCTTATGTTGAGTGTAGCAAACCAGGCATTGAGAGACAAATATTACATGACATTTCTGATATGAATTAAGCAATTCAAGCTGATCAGAGAGCTAGAGTCTGAAAGATAAGTTTACAAGAAATAGGAAGGGAGAAGAAGATTGTGAGCCGACAGCCATACAGGCAAAATCTATGAAAAGGTGGAAGAGAGTAGTTGTGCAGTGAAGAGATGACAGGGGTGTAAGGACACTATTGGGTTGGGTAGTGCTAGCTTGTCAGGGAAGTGAGGTGGGGAGGATATGTTGGATGGCCCAAGAAACTGGAAGGAAGGATGAGGGAGGGAATAGGTGAACACTGGAGATAGGTGGGTATGTTTGTGAAATTATACTTTTGCGAAAACTCTTTTGGCAATATGACAAGGAAGTGTTACTGGCTTAGTGTGTTGAATGGGGAGGGAATTTGGGACAGTCTTCTAGAGAATGTGCGAGTGATCATTTTGTCATAATGTACTGTATCAGTGGGGGAGACCCACATAATGAGTGAAAAGGAGTTGGACTCCTATGCTGGGGGGTCCAATATGTTCTCAAACAGAAGAGAGGGTGTCTCTCAAGAGAATGGGCAGTTCCTAATAGGGAAAGACAGAATAATGTGTCCTGCCCTCAACATTGCTGCAAGTATCTATGAATCTTGTCCTTCAAAGAGTGAAGCCTGTTGGTTGCCATGGGCACTGAGGGGCAGGGGAGGGAGGAATAGAATAGATTGAAGATGGGGTATTTGGGAACAATGGAAGTGTTCTGCATGATCTTGCAATGATAGGTACAGGCCATGTTAAATTTCATCAAAAAATTAAAAGTTCATGGTCTAAGATGTAAGCCATAATGTAAACCATTGTCCATGGCTGGTAGCTATGTTTCAATATTTATGCATCAGTTGTAACAAATGTAACATCCACAGGTAAAAAGATTATTAATAGGGAAGAGGGGAAAGGGGGAAGTTTTGGAGTATATGGGTGTCCCCTATATTCTGTAACCTTACTGTGACCTAAAACTTCTTAGAAGACAATATTAAAAAAAAATAGAAGTAAGACACTGGGGAAGAAATGGAAGAAAATGCCTCTGAAAATACAGGACAACTGATATTACAGTGATGAAAGGCAAAACAACCAAAAAATAATTTTTTAAATTTATTTTATCTTTTTAAATACTTTTATTTTTTAATACCTGATTTTTTCACTTTATTATAGTTTTAGTGTCTCTAAATTATTTTGTATTTTATTTCTATCTTTAAACCTATCATTATTATTTTTCTGTTAATCAAATTTAGCAATATTCTTGGCTTCATTTTTGACAAGGCTTTGGATCACAGAAAGGTTACAAATATGGCAGGGGAGGATCAATGGGATTGGGTGTCAGTGATGGGACATAAAAGGGAGGAAATTCACCTGGGCGTGCATAAAAGGTATATAAATATGTTCCCATGGGGAAGATGAATGAGATTATCCTGCCTGCAGCTACAGACTCTCTCCATTTCTTGGGATGACCATTGTCTATCATCTCCCTGCCAGTTGTCCTGCATGAGTCCAGTGAGTTGTAGCATAGGAGTTGCTGCTTCACTGAGGTTCTGGGCCCAGCTGGCACATGGAAAGCCCAAAGACTTATGTCTCTAGACTTACACCTACAAACTGCAGCACCAAGTATAGGCTTGAATAGATGGGACAGATGAGCCATGTGCAGGGAAGGCATATTTGAGTCCAACTCTGCCACTCTCAGGATCACAAACTCCAAAGTAGGGCCCGCTGGCAAGGCACCATACTCTGGAGCTATCCACCCTGACATAGGACCTGGGTGTCTCCAGGGACCTCAGGAGCCCCGCTATTTGAGGTGATATCCTCTTTGGAATTCTATGAGATCCTACTGAGATGTGCATAAGCATTACCTCTGGGATGATCTCCTGACTCATTTTGAAGTCTCTTGGCCACATAAACTCATTTGCCTTTACCTTTTACCCCTTTTATTCAAGGTTTTTTTCCAGTCTCATTGCCAGTTGGCACTTGGTAGCAATCACTTGGTGCCAGGGAGGCTCATCCTCAGGAGTCATGTCTCATGCTGGGAGGAAGGTAATACATTCATATGCTGAGCTTAGCTTAGAGAGAGGCCACATTTGAGCAACAAGGAGGCTCTCAGGAGGCAACGCTTAGGCACCCCATCACAATAGGCTAAGTTTCAATTTCAAGAGCAAAAACTCATAAGGCTAGTCATCAATATCAAGGGCCCATCAGTGGATCATCCTCCTTCACCAGTCACTGTCCCTGCACTTGGTGGACTGTTGCTACTCCCTTAGAGAATGTGGCCAAGCTCTCCAGGATAGGAATTCAGTATTCTCTCATTTATTGAGTGATTCTCCACCCACTGTGACAATGCCCTGTGAACATTTGAACATTTTTATATACCTTATATTTATGTTCAGGTGAACTTCCTCCCATACATCCCCCATCCCTGAAACCCCACACGAATGATCCTCCCCCACCCCAGTTGTAACCATTCTGTAATCCAAAGCTTCTTCAAAGACGAAGCCATTACAATAGCTGAATTCAATTAATAGGAAAATGAAATAATAATGATAAGTTTAAACGTAAGAGAAAATACATAAAAAAACTAAAAATAAAATAAAATTAAAAGATCGGGATGTTAAAAAACTGAAAAATATAAAAAGTAAAGATAGAAGAGAGTATCCTTATCCTGACAAAGCACATCAATGAAAAACCTGCTGCTAATGTCACACTCAACTATGAAAACCTGAATGTTGTCAATCCAAGATCAGAAAAAAAACCAATGTCTACTGAGAGATTTTATCAGTAATGGATGTTGGATTTTGCCAAGTGTTTTTTATGCATCTATCAATAAACAAAAACAGAGGAAGGAAATGGATTTGAAGGAAAAGAAAAGTGTATATATGCTCAGGTTATCCCTGAGTGGCTCTGATGAGAAAAAAAACAAAGATTTTGTTTTTTGTTTTGTTTTGTTTTGTTTTGTTTGTTTTTTCTGGTAGCATATTCCTCTCATGTCCACAAAAACTAATAAAAGAGCAAAAATCAATTTATCCAAAGACAAAGCAGTGATATATTTACACAGTTTCAGACATTGTAGAGATTGAGCACCCAAGGAGTAAAATGAGAAAAGAAAGTAAAGAAGCAATTTAGAAAAGAAAATATAACAAGTAAAAAATGTTGGGGATTTTTAATATGAAGAAGACTTTTTAAAATGCTATTAAGTGCAATTTTTTGAAATCAAACTAACCTGACTCTTGGGTCATTAAAAGATGAGTTGTTTGAACTTTTCAAGGAACAGAACTGTTCTAAATATTATTGCCTCCTGCTGAAGAGTGGGGTGTATTTCACCACTAGAATGGGGATAGTGATATCTATCCTGCTAAGATGGTTGACAGATTTGATCAATATATGTGAAAACATTAGGATAGATCCTTCCTGCCATTAGATTTCCTCTGGTGAGGAAATGGGGCTGAGGTTCTTCCTTTCAAATGTCTCTGTTCCATCCTCACCTTCAAGTACCCAATTCCACCACCCTATTTTGGCTCCTTCTCATGCCTCTTAAGAACCACAGACTGGAACCCCTTTAGACTGATATTCACATTAAATAGATCTTTCTACGTTACAAAGGTGATCCTCAAATTCCACTGCTGAAAACACCATTTACTTCCTGCTGGAGAATGGTGTTATCATTCTTTACCTTCAAGTGAAAGCTTGACACTCCATGGTTGACCTTACCGCATCCCATTTACTGACACCTGTCAGCACACACGCTCATCTCTAATATATTGAATTTCACTTTCACATTCATCAGCACATTAGAGTTCCAGTACTCTGCAACTATATACACTTGCTTCCTTATGGTTGGGGCTTCTCCATTCTTCCACGTGGAATTTTTTCATTCATTTTTCCTTGGAAAGCACAAATCCCGCTCAGGATACCCTGGCCTCAACTCCTTTTTGAACATCATTGTTATCTCTATATGAAGAGGACAACTTCACCCTGCACTTAATTTGGATGGTAGGGATTATGATTGTGTGTTGCATTTACTGAATTCCATATCTTTGTCCTTGCTAGACTGAGAGGAGCTTGAAGGATGTGGCAGTGTTCTCCATACACCGTAATCCCCACTGTTTAGTTGTTGCCAGGTTATGATAATAACTGAATAAATCTATACTGTGTCATTGGTGACCGAATGTGGTTTCACAGACATTGCCAAGATAAGAGAAAGAGAAGAAGCAGGAAAATGGTAAAATAGTTGAAGAGGGCATGCTGGTGACATGCTGTCCACATTCTGAGATTAGATCTCATACATAGGTTAAGACTGCAATTTGTAATATTAAATAGAAGAGAATAAGTGGAACATGTTAGAAAATATGAGAATGTCTCGCACATAGAAAGAGTACATAGAAAACCCTTTCATGATTTCTTTGTCTCAATGATTAGGAACTAGTCCTGCTTTGTTCCTGTTTATGTTTTCAGGAAGGTGTGTGAATATTATGAATTGTTTCAAACAACAGATTTGAAAGAAAATGTTAATTTATGAAATAAAAAATGACAAGGATAGTGAAGCTAGGTTATATGTAGTAGTTTTAAAAGAACAACATTAGAAATAGTTAAAAGAAATAGGTAAATCTAAATTCTGAAAGACAAGATCTAAAATAACAAAAATTTAATAATATTGAGGTTGGTTAATAATTATGGTAAAGACCCAGAAATAAAATAATATACACATACACTTATTAAAATGTATGGAGGAAACAGTAACCTTAACTTGTCATTTCATCCCACATAAAGATATATGGATTCCATTATGCTTGTGTAGGATGAAACTGACAGATAGTAGAATCAGAGAGAAAAAAAAATCCTACGAAATCATGGCAGAGGGTGATAAAACTTTTAGAAAAAAATCTAACCACAGTAAGAAAAGATAGAATAAGAGAAAGAGAGATGTGAAACAAACTGGCAATGTGTATAAAAACTGATTTGTTAAACAACTGAAATATTTTAAAAACGGGATTTGTTAACTCAAATGATGCATACCTTTGTGAAACTGAAAATCAGTGGGAGAAAAACACAACATATAACACTGATAGATTGGACCACACAAAATTTAATATCCAAATATTCTTACCCACTTACATCTATACAAATATAAAAGAAATATATGGTGAAAATTGGTGTAAAACTTGTAGTTCTTTTTTCTGAAAGAATGCAATAATAAATAAAAATAAAAACTCAAAGACACAAGCATAGTAAAAACAAAAACAGAAACAAACAATTTGCAAAGGTTAAAGTGAATGGCTAACAAGCCAGTATATATTTAACTTCAGCAATAAAGGAAAAATTGCCAAGTAAAGTTTTTTTTTTTTTTTTTTTT